>CAUYSK010000528.1:0-39757 GCA_963575035.1 Avahi laniger | reverse complement strand
GAGCCCTTAGACCCTTGGAGAATCTGGACAGACTTTCCGGACGAAGCAGCATGGAGTCTGAGCCCTGACGAATGGGAAAGAGTTAAAGCTGAATAGTATTCCATGGTATACATATACCACATTTTATTAATCCACTCATGTATTGATGGACACTTAGGTTGTTTCCACATCTTTCCAATTGTGAATTGTGCTGCTTATGAACATTTAGGTGCAGGTGTCTTTCTTATACAGCATCATTTGCTCTTTTGGATAGATGCCCAGCAATGGGATTGCTGGATCGAATGGTAGATCTACTTGTATCTCTTTAAGGTATCTCCATATTGCTTTCCACAGAGGTTGCACTAGTTTGCAGTCCCACCAACAGTGCATGAGTGTTCCTGTCTCTCCACATCCACGCCATCATTTATTGTTTTGGGACTTTTTGATAAAGGCCAGTCTCACTGGAGATAAGTGATATCTCATTGTGGTTTTAATTTTTGGGAGGAGGAGGGGGGAGGAGGGGATGGGTATATGCATACACAAGGAGTGCAATGTGCACCACCTGAAGGATGTACATATTTGAAACTCGGACTTGGCGGGGGGCAAGGGAAACATACGTAACATAAACATCTGTACCCCCATAATATGCTGAAATAAAAAAAAAAACTAAAAAAAATGAATAGGAAAGAGTTAGATGTGTTATGGACTGAACTGTGTCCGCCACCAAAGTCACATGTTGAAGCCCTAACCCACGATGTGATGGTATTTGGAAATGGACACTTTGGGAAGTAATTAGAGTTAAATGAGATCATAAGTGTGGGGCCCTCATGATGGGATTAGTGACATTATAAAAAGAGACTTGAGAGGGCTTGTTCTCTCTCTCTCTCTCTCTCTCTCTCTCTTTCTCTCTCTCTCTCTCTCTCTTTGTCCTCCTGCCATGTGAAACCACAACAAAAAGTTAGCTATCTGCAAGCCAGGAAGAAGGCTCTCACCAGAACCTAACCATGCTAACAACCTGATCTTGGACTTTCAGCCTCCAGAAATGTGAGAAATAAATATCTGTTGCTTAAGCTGCCCAGTCAATGATATCTTGTTATGGCAGATGGGTGAAGACAGGTGGAGACAGCGTTTCGGGCAGATGCAACAGCTTAAGGAAAGTCATGGAAGCACAAATCAGCTTAGAGTATGGGGGATCCATCAGAACGGCATGTGACAAGTGTGCAAAGTTGGGACAGGGAAGAAGGCGCAGCCCACGCGATGATGGCAGTAAATGCTCAGCTCACAGGAATGCCCTTTCTCTGAGAAGCAGCCTTCACCCACAGGATCATGCTCCCAGCAGCCGTGATGCTACCACATAGCCCTCCTAGGGCATAGTCTATGAGACCATGGTGCCCATGTGACCCCAGCTGGACCAATCAGATTCTCTCTGGTGAATCTGAAATTGGAATGAGAACATACCAATAAGTCTAGGCTGTTCTCTTAAGTAAATGTGAAGATGGAAAAGCTATGTGGTGGCCATGCACAGAGAGAAGCAGAAAAAGCTGCTCTCAGGATAAGAAGAACAAAGCAAATGAGTCCAGCAAAGAACCAACCAGAAAGAGGACAGAGATATCTATAGCTCATGGGAATTCCTTTCCAATTCTTGCATCCAGTTGCTTGAAATACCCCAGAATCCTTCTGAAAAAAATCCCCTTTTTTTTCCTATTTGCTTAAATTGGCTTGACTTGGTTTCTGTCACTTGCTACCAACACAGCTGATGTGTCCCCAGGCTCTTTCCAAGTCTCCCTTCCCTGTTCACCTTCTCTTTCTTAAATGACCATTTCCTAGCCCATGGTTAAACTACCACTTAGGCTCTCTAAGCCCCAAATTTGTCTTTTTCCCTCATATATCCAACATCCTACTTCACACCTTTATTTAAATTGGCTAAACACGTCTCAAAAGTACCATATCCCCCAGAATTCTGCAATTCCATCTCCTCTCCCAAACATTCTTCTCCCCCAGGTTTCCACATCTCAGTCGACACCAGTATCTACCCATTCCCCAAGCCAACAACTTAGAATTATCCTTGATTCATTTTTCTTTCCCTCAGTTCTCTCATCCAGTCCATCAACATATCCTAACATCTCTGTTTACAAAATATTAATATATCTCAAGTCTATCCATGCCTGCCCACCTCTACCACCCAAATCCATTACCTGTTCCACCTCTGTCTTCTCCCCACAGCTCTCCTCACTGCCATTCTTCCTGACCCCATCCCCACGTAGCACATACATACAGTGATTATCCTCAGAGCTGCCAGAATAGTTCTCTTAGAACGTAAGTCATGTCATGTCGTGGACCCACTGAAAACCTTACAATAGTTTCCCATTGCATGTAGGAAGAAATGACCTTAGTCTACAAGTCCTCACATGGTCTAGCCCCTGCCTACCTGTCTGACTTTTCACATGTTACTTCTCCTCCTTGCTTACCAAGTTTTGGAAAAGGGTTTCTATTGCTTTATTTTTTTTTCCTTTGAACATATTTAGATATTTCCCTCCTTTACACCTATATTCTCGTCATTCCTTCTTTCTTCACTTTCTCATCATTCACGTGTCAGCTCAAATGTCACCTCTCAGAGAGAATGTCCTGATCACATCTGTAAAGTAGGACCATCCGAGATTCACTATCTCACATATCACTTGATTTCTTTCAAGTATTTATCGTAATCTGAAAAGATCTTGTCTCTGTGACCTGCTATTACCTGAATTCTCCCTCTAGAAAAGTAAGCACCAACCATGAAGGCAGATACCTCATTTGTCTTGTTCACTCTATAGCCCCAGCCAAGCCCAATATCTGGCATATAGTAAATGCTCAATAAACATTTGTTGAATAAATGGAGGAAACCAAGGACAACAGTGAAGAGATTTAAACAGGAGAGTGACATAAAACATCTTGTGTGTTTCATCTACATCCATGACAACAGTGTGGAGGACTAATTTAAGTGAGGAGGCAAAGTTCATGTTTTATTCACCTTTGTAACCCCAACATGTCTAATATAGGACATTGTGCTCTACTATTGCGTCATGATAAGATTCCCCAGCAACACCATTTTATCAAAAATCACATTAAAAACACACTTATTTTGATGTGTTTGGTTAGAAAATGGAAAGTTAGGCTTGCATTATCACTGGAGAGAAAAAAATAGAAAATGGAAAGTTAGAGATATATAATAGCAAAGGTTCCTTTTCCTGTATGAATTCCATTAATAAAGGTGGAATTTTAGTTGTGGATGCATTGTATTAAGGTAAAAATAATAAATTAATTTATAAAAAAAGGAACAAAAACAAATCTAACCATCACCAAAACTCACCAGATTTTCTTTTAATAAATTCTGATGATAATCCTTGAATTTACAGAGTTTGTGTTTCAAGGGGGTCTAGTTCAGCCATCTCAAAGAACAGACATGGAAACAGGCCTAGAGAAATTGAGTATTCAAGATCAGAACCCAAGCAATAACCCAAGCTTTCAGCCTGCCCTCCTGGGCGCTGTCCACTCTGCCTCCTTGGAGTGGGAGAAGCTGAGGGAGAAGTTGGCAAGATGGCGGCCCAAAGCAACTCACCTCAGAACTGACAAAAGGCCATTGATCTATTTAAATCTAAAAATCCAGGCTCTGACTTTTATGATCTGTTTATTAAAAGAAGATTTTCCTTAATCCCAATAAAAGAGAATATTTCCCAAACAGAAAAGGAAAGCTGAGTCTCGCTTTACATTGGCAGAACCCAATTTGAGTTCTTTTATAGTCCACAACCAGATGTGCATTTAGAGAAACCATCTGTTCCAATATGGATGCAAAATAAACCACAGAAAAGAGAACTCTCACCCCAAACCCATCTCTGAATGGGAAAGGAAATAATCGAGTGAAACATCAAATAGAAGTTGAAGAGATAGGTACGTAATTAGATGGATCACACAAGAGAAATTGCAATAGATGGAGGTGTCTGATGGGGATTGGCAGATGGAGCAGGTGTTACGACTGTGGTTCCGTGTGTTTCAATCAGAAGATGCTCAGTCACTGAGGCTTTGGGGAGGGTCTGGCACTCTGGATGCTTTCCCCACAGTCATGTTTACTCCATAGACAGCGACTTCAGTATCATCAATTTTGGCCTTTCCAAATTCACATTTTAGTTCTCCCTTCCTTCCTATTACTGCTTAAAGGTTTGTAGCCTTTATTTAAGTAAAAATTCACCTTGTTTTCAACTACATTCATTCAGGCAAATAAACACAAAAAATGCTGCATTTGGTATGTCTTTGAAAACTGCTTCTGGAAATTTTTCACCAAACCAGCACCCTGGTTAGAGCTTTAAAACCGATTTCCCTATTTTAATTTTGTTTTTGTGCTGATTGACTGAAGTGCATTTCAAATCTTCATTATTCCCCACACAGAAAGCACTCTTGGTGCCTGATGAATTCAATCTAGCTACGAACCCAGATCCAAGGATGTGGCCAAATTTAGGTTTCTGCTTAACCTCCTGTTCTGATAAATATATATCAGTGTTATGATAGCCTTGAATTGGGAATATTAATGACAGCAATATGATGACTATTTAATTGGAGAATTGCAAGAACTCCAGTCTACTGTTTCACCTGGGTATAAGCAACCATCCATGCATTCTTTCAATCAACATTTACTGAATACCTATTCTGTGTCAGATCCTTTGCTAAATGCTGAAGATACCAAAATGACCCATAGCTCCTTCCACAGTTCCTATCTCCAGAACCCACCATCTGGTTCAGGGCTTAGTGTAACAGATAGACCCTACAGTGATTCCCCGTAAATCCACCTTCTGATGTTCATGCCCTTGTGTGAATCTCCTCCCCTTGAGTTCGAGCAGGATGTGTGACTTGCTCCTAATCAATACCATATGGCAATGGCGGTAGGATGTCACTCTCTACGATTAGGTTACGTTGTGTAAGATCCCTCCTTGTTGGCTTGATGAAGTCAGACACCACGTTGAGGAAGTCCACGTGGCAAAGAGCTGCCGACAACCTCCAACTGATAGTCAGCAAAACGTCGGGACCTTCTGCCAACAACCTAAGTAAGCCTGGGTGTAGGTTCTTTCCTAGTCAAGCCCCCAGAGGAAAACAAAGCCTGGCCAACTTCTTCATCATGGCCTTTTAAGACTTTGAACAATGGACCCAGCTAAGCCTTACCTGGACTCCTGACCCACAGAAACTGTGAGATAATAAATGTGTGCTGTTTACAGCTGCTAAGTTCATGGTAAATATTGGTATGCATCAATAGAAGACTAACATAGTCTGCAAACTACAGACCAAATTTGGCCTGCTGCCCTGTTTTTATATGGCCTACAAGCAAAGAGTGATTTTTACATTTTTAAGTGGCTAAAAAAAAATTAAAAGAATAATATTGTGTGACATATGAAAATTATATGAAATTCAAATTTTAGTGTCCATAAAGTTTTATTTTAAAAGCAGCTATAGGCCTTGCCTGTAATCCTAACATTTTGGCAGAGCAAGGTGAGAGGATTGCTTCAGCCCAGGAGTTCAAAATCAGCCTGAGCAACACAGGGAGACCCCATCTCTACAAAAAATAAAAAAATTATTCGGGTATAGTGGCATGCACCTGTAGTTCCAGCTATTGGAAGACTGAGGCAGAAGCATCACCTGAGCCCAGGAGTTTGAGGTTGTAGTGAGCTATGATGATGCCACTATACTCTAGCCCAGGCGACAGAGCAAGACCCTGTCTCAAAAAAAAAAGCAGCTACATTCATTCATTTATATGTTATTTATGGCTGCTTCTGTGCTAAAACTGTGCAGTTTAGCCGGTGTGACAGAGACCACATGAACCATAAAGCCCAAGATATTTACTATCTAGCCCTTTTCAGAAAAAAAAACAATGTCCTGGCCTCTGTTCTAGTAGAAGGGGCAGGCATATAAACAGATAAATTATAAGCCAGCCTGGAAAAAGCTCAGAAAGGGCATGGGAGCTAGGTCCTAATGTTGAGTAGGAGTTTTCCGGATGGAAAGAGGGGGGAGGGGTTCACAAGAGGGGACAGAAAGTGGAGAGATCATGGAGATATGAAAGGTTTCAGTGATTAGAAAGTGGTAGAAACTCCCAAAAGGCCGGAGTCCTGCCCATCATTCAACAACTCCATGGGTTCTGAAGCCCCAGTTGAACGGCATCAGATCAGACATCAAGCTTTGGGGAAATTATTCCACAATTTAATCCACATTTCTAAACTGTTCCTGTGGTGTGTCTAGGATTCTTGGCCAAATCATGTCACATGTGCTGCTCCTGTCTAAATGAGTTCGATGACACTGCTGCGTCCCCCTTCCAAATCCCATAAAATCCACAGGTGATTATATTTCCATTAATATTGTACTGCTGGTTTGGGTTTTTTTTTTTTTAGAGCGGACAGGGGACTTCCCTCTGGTTTGGTTACTACAGATCATACTTAAATTGCATGAATTTAGCATACTCAATTGGTGCATTCTCCTTCGACTGCTCAGAAGCTGTTTGTCCTACTGCTTAGCTGTCAGATGCGTTCCGGCTAGCTGAGTTTGACATAAGTTAGAAGTTACCACTCTGCTTTCGAAATATTTAGGATCAATAGAGCATGCACGCCAAGAAAAAATGAGACTCTAGCATGCAAATTATGCATATTCACTCTGTACATATATGGTTACAGATAAGTTTTTCTACATTATATATTATAAGAATTTCTAATCAGCATTCTGTAACTTAGACCTAAGTTCAAGGAATTCAGCAAATTGATGAAACCAATCAATGACTCCATCCTGCAAGAGCTCTATGACATTTCCAGAAGCTCCGCAGTTACATGCAGAAGAAAGCCACAGGCCAGAAATCATGGCTCTCCAGGTGCCAGAGTGTCCTCAGATGGTAAACCTCCACCTTCTGTCTCCCTCTTCCCCTAAGCCCAGCACAGCTGAATTACCCTGACTTAGGAGACAGGAACTAACAAGATCTTACTAATTAGTTGAAAAATATGGGAAGTAGGAAAGAAAAAGGGATAGGAAATTCTATTCAAGCAAATATAGAAATAGTGACCAACTGTCCTGATTTGCTCAGGACTAGGGTGGGGTTTTTCCCAAAAGGCATGACTTTAGTGCAAGAGAGATCCATGCAAACTGGGATAAGTTGACAATCCTATATGTTACGTTAATTGTGGCTGCAATTTTTTAAAAAATCCATAGCTCTGTTGAAAAGGAAAAGGAAGATAATTTTTAGAAAAAACAAAAAGAGAAAATCACCTTAAGAGTCTCCATGATGGCTCCATTGATTGAAAAAGTTTATCAATGAATATCAGTTACTGTTGCCTGTTTCTCCTGTATTTTCCAAGCCTTCTTCTCCCCTGAATTTTCTTCCAAATCCCACATCTTTTCCATGCTAAAATACAAATCTCCCTTGCCAGTGGTGTCTGTAAATTTAAAAACTTCAGCACGAAAACTCTGATATATGCATATGTTTGGCTAAATTGCACTCTAGGGCTGTGCTAACAGGAAGCCCACACTCCCAAGGAGGCTCCTACAGCACTTTTGCTATCCCTGTCTCAATATCTTAGTCCATTTGTGTGGCCATAACAAAATGTCTTAGACTAAATAATTTATGAACAGTAGAAAATTATTTCTCACAGTTCTGGAAGATTAAGGTCAAGGCACTAGCAGATTTGGTGTCCGGAAGGGCTGTCCTCTGCTTCCAAGATGGTGCCTTGTTGCATCCTCACACACTGCAGAAGGGGAAAAGGGACTAGCTAGCTCCCTTCGATTTCTTTTTTAAGGACACCAATCCCCTTCGTGACAGTGGAGCCATCATGATCTAATCACCTTCTAAAGATTCCACCTCTGAATGCCATCACCTTGAGGTGTAAGTGCCAACACATGAATTTTAAAGGAACATATACATTCAAGCCATAGAGCTCGGTTAACACCAGAAGCTTTGATAATTAACACAATGAGGGTCAGAAATGAGCTTCATGTGATAAAATAGTTTGTTAATTAGCATCATGAATATTAGAAATAGACTCTCATTGGTGAAATTTATGTTATTCAAGAAGACAGGCGAGTTGGTTTACGTTCTTCTGCTATATTAGTTTCCTAGGGCTGTCATAACAAAGCACCACAAACTGGTACTACGGGTAGCTTAAAACAGCAGAAACTTATTCTCTCACAGGTCCGGACGCTAGAAGTCTGAAATCCAGATGCCAGCAGAGCCATGCTCCCTCTGAAGGCTCCGGATGACACTACTTCCTTGCTTCTTCCTGGCGTCTGGTGGTTCCTGGCAATCCTTGGTGTTCTTTGGCATGTAGCTGCATTATTGCAATCTCTGCCTCTGTCTTCTCTCTTGCTTCTCACTGTGTTCCTGTGGCCTTTTTGTAAGGACATCAATCATTAGGTTTATGGTTCACGCTAATCCTGTATGACCTCATCTTACCTAATTACATCTGCAAAGAACCTATTTCCAAATAAGGTCACATTCTGAGGTTTTGAGTAGATATAAATTTGGGGGGTAGGAGAATGCTATTCAGTATACTGGCCATGCCTGAAGAGAGTATAAGACTCTAAAAAAAGAAAACCCTAATTTTAGAAACAGTGCAGAAGATCTGGTTCCTAACAGTGTCCAGCCATTGGGTCAGAGGATTGCTGGTTGCCCAATAATAGGTAAATGGCAACAGAATTGTACTTCTGGAATACTGTTGAGTCAGCTTCACATGCACTTGTCATCAAAATGAAGATCAGATCACCAAAAAGTCCAGAAAGTTGGGAGTTTGCGATGCTTTCAGAACATTTGAATGTGTTATTTCTCTGCTGGACAATATACATGTGAATATGTGTGCGTATTTGTGTCAGAACTTGGTCTAAGACTTGTTTTCATTATAACCCGCAATGAGATTGTGAGACACAGTTGTCACCCCAGACACCCCAACCCTTTGGTGGCTACTGTTATTAACCTAAACATACCAAGGAGTTGAGCATGACCAGATTGACATGAGTTGTCTGCAGCACCCTTTATCTCCCTTCCCTCTCTCTCCTTCTCTTCTCAGCAAAACTTCTAGAAAGAATAATCTCCAGTTTCTTATCTCCACTTTTGCTATTTCCCATCACTCCTCAACCCACTGAAATCTGGTTTCAGTCATCATCAAATGAATGAAATGTCTTCTTCAAGGTCACACATGTTCTCAAATTTCCAAACTTAATGGATGTTTTTCAGTCCTTCTCTTAGGAGCTGCTGCAACATTGGAATCAGTTGAGATTCATTTCTTCATGCAATCCCCTCTTTTCTTGGCTTCCCTGACACACCAATCCCCCTAATCCTCTATGTCTCAGAATATTGCTCCTTGTTCTCTTTCAACAGTTCTCTCCCTGTCTGTCCCTTTCCTGTGTGTATTTCTGAGGGCAATACCCTAAACCCACTTCTGTTTCCATTCTACACATTCTCCCTGGGTGAGCTAACTTCCTCTTCTGGTTTTCGTCCACTATTCTAAGCTGATGACTCCAAATCATGTTTCAGATTTGCATGGACAACATCTGCTGAATGTCTCTACCCAAATGCCCCATGGGTAGCTCAAAGCAACTTGCTTAAATTGATCTCATTTCTTTCTGCCTATACATCCTCTTGGGCTAACCTCAGGTGACAGGTGCACCCGATGCCCCGTCACACAAAGGCAGAAACTTAACCACTCCCTCTCCTTTCCCACTCACATGCAAACAATTCGTAAGTCCTCACATTCAGCTCTTCTCCTCCATCCCACTACAAAGGCTCTAGCCCAGGCACCCACCGTTCTCACTTCATGCAGCTGCCAGAGTCTCTCCTCCTGCCTCAGGTTTTTGCCCTCTAGAATCTGCCCTCCATAGCACCACCATACCGAATACCAGAATGTGGCCGTGCCTCTCACTCACCAAAAGACCTGCACTCACCTCCCTTTCTGAGAGCAGGATCTCTCGATCTCAGCGCTATGACATTCGGAGCTGGAAAATTCTTTGTTGTGTGTGGCTATCCTTGCATTGTAAGATGTTTAGCCACATTTCTGGCCTCCACCCACTAGATGCCAATAGCACCCTCTGAGCTGTGACAATCACAAATGTCTCCAGACATTGCCAGGTGTCTGGTAGAGCAGCGGTCCCCAGCCTTTTTGGCACCAGGGACTGGTTTCATGGTTGACAATTTTTCCACGGACTAGGGATAGAGGGGATGGTTTTGGGATAATTCAGACACCTTACATTTATTGTGCAGTCAAACCTCTCTGCTAATGATAATCTGTATTTGCAGCCACTCCCCAGCACTAGTATCACTGCCTCAGCTCCACCTCAGGTCATCAGGTATTAGATTCTCATAAGAAGCGTGCAACCTAGATCCCAGATGCGCAGTTTGCAGCAGGGTTCGCGCTCCTGTGAGAATCTAATGCCACTGTCGATCTAACAAGAGGCAGAGTTACGCAGTGATGCCCGCGATGAGGAGCAGCTGTAAATACAGGTGAAGCTTCCGCTTGCTCACTCACTGCCCCCCACCACTCACCTCCTGCTGTGCAGCCTGGTTCCTAACAAGTCACAGACTGGGATCACTCTGTGGCCCAGGGGGTTGGAGACCACAGTCCTGGAGCATGCAAAAATCACCCCCTCTCTAGAACCACTGACCCAGAGAACAAAGACAAAATTCTCTAATGTAGCAAAAATAGTACTTCATCTGCTGCTCCCTGGCTACTAGCCAACCCCTTTTCTTCCCTCTCCTGTGGTGTGCCTGATGCCTTATAAAAATATTTATGATTACACCTAACATCATAATTAATTCTTCATGTACCTGCTTTTCCGGTGAACCCTAAGCCCCTTGAGTGTGGAGGACCATCCGTGTTCCTCTGTATATTCAAAGTTCATTACAAGTGCAGTGCCTGGCAATTAGTAGGCATTTAATGTTTGCTGGATAAATGAACAAATGAATTGAAGAGGACTTGGAAACAAAAACGACTCTTCCTTTGGTGTCTACCTTTGGCCCATCTCTGATGAAATATAGCCACATGCTCTCCTCTTCCACTTTGAGCTCTTAACCAAGAATATTCTTCTGTTACTCTCCGTTTCATAGTGTATACTTTATTTTCCCAGTTAGGATGTAAGATCTCTTAAAAAAAAAGTTTGTTTTAAGCTTCTTTCTTAAATCTCACATCGTCTAATACAATGCTAAACCCATATGTAGCCTACCATGGACTCTGAGAAACCCATTGACTCTCTATAAAAACTTCATACATAGAACATAAAGCTGGGTAGGATGGTAATTAAACATATGTAAATTCCAATTCTAAGTTTCAACCCAGGTTCTTTCCACTTTTTATTGGCTTTTACTAAATCCGTTTGTGTTTCTTTATGGGGTAAAATGAAGGAAATAATAGTACTTACTTGATTCAAAAAAAATCTATTAGCCAGGCACATTGGCTTACACCTATAACCCCACACTTTGGGAAGCCATTGTGGGAGGATTGCTTGAGACCAGGGGTTTGAGACAAGTCTGGGCAACATAGCAAGACCCCATCTTTACAAAAGAAATTAGCTGGGTGCAGTGGCATGTTCCTGTAGTCCCAGCTATTCAGGAGGCTGAGACAAGAGCATCACTTGAGCCCAGGAGTTTGAGGCTGTAGTGAGCTATTAATATGATTGTGCCTCTGCACTCCAGCCTGCGTCATAGAGCAAGATCCTGTCTCTCAAAAAAAAAAAAATTTATTGATTATTTGGCACATGCCAGGCATTGTTTTGAGCACAGAAGGTACAATTGAGATCAAAACATTTTATTCCCTCATTTGAGTTTATATTTTAACATATAAAGACAGACATCAAATCTGTAACAGATAAATAATGTAATTCCAGATAATGGTTAAGTGCTGCAAAAAAAAAATACACTAGGGCATTGAGTGGGATAATCTTAGAAAATAAGTATCAAGAAAAATATCATTGAGGAGATGAAATTTCATCTCCTAAACTACAGAAGGTTGTTGGGAAGATAAAATAAAATAAATGCATGTAAAATGCTGAATAGAGTGAATATTCATAAATATTGGAAATAGTCTATTAATATTTATTATTGCCATTGCAGGGAATGTCCACCAGAGGGAACTACCATTCATTGAGTACTTGCTTGTGCCAGGCCCTTGGCACTTGAAATTTTCATCTAATCCTCCCAATGAAACAACCTTGGAGAACAGGTTTTATTGGCTCCATTTTACAAGACTGAGGCTCAGAGGGCAACTGGGCCTGGGGTCACACAGCTTGTGAGTGGCGGAGCCATGCAGGTCTCTCTGACATCAAACCCTTGTTTTTCTGTTGAACCATGCTGCCATTTTCTTCACACTGACTTCGCTCAAAGACAAAGAGAGAAGAGCTCAGTCGAAGATCAATAAGTAGGAGGAGGGAAGGAACAGATCCATATGAAGTTCATGGTTCACAATTTGGAGTCAAAAGCACCAGCAAGCCACAGAATGAGCCAGTACTTCACATCAAGGGGAAATGTTTCAGAGCTGTTTTCAGGGACTGTGTGGCTTTTCCTCTCCATCCTGGGGTTTCCAGCATCTGAGATTCCCATGAAATCAAAGCTCAAAGCGACAATTCACAGAACTAACAGAAACACTTCCTCAAGGACCCCTCAGGGCAGAAGTAGGTGGAAAAATTCACTCTGTGAAACCAACAAAAGATTTTATTTTGTATAAACATCATTCTGGTTCCCCTGCCTGTCATCCCAAAAACTCTGCCCAGATAAGCAGGTAAAGGATCCCACAGGCCTCTGTTTCCAGAATCTGGCACGTGGAGCTGCATCTGGAGTTCAGTCAATAGCATATCTTACACAGCCAGCAGCAACAGAGACCCCAGGGCAAGAAACTGTGACTGAAAATGGAAGAAAAATGAGTAGCAAGCTCTGTTCCGAGGATAATTTAACAACCTGCGTAAGGAACACTAGAGGTCCATGGTAACTTTGGAGACAAGAAAAGCTGAGCAATGAACTCCCAAATGGTTTATTCAGTCACTCACCAAAGATTCATTAAGTGTTAATATTGTGTCAGGATAAGAAGGAAGACGTCACACCCAGCATTATTGTTCACATTGTTAATTTATTTATTCTGTTTTCAATTTGCCAAAAGTAAACACAATTTTATAATATTTGTTGTAAAAATACATTCTTGCACTTTTCAAATTAAAATAAACAGTAGTGTGCTGGTGAAGGTTTCCCGGTTTCCCAGGAAGGACTGGGGGTTGGAAAGCCTGATGTATAGCACTTGCCAATTTCCATGGTGTAAATACTTCCACCACAGCCAGTTTGGAGCTCCCAGTGTGAAGCCACTGAAGTGAGGTGCTCACACCCAGATCCCATGAGCCAGCATGAACAGCTCCGGCACACCACTGAAAACAAGCCATTTACCGGTGAAGTTTCGTTCCCACCACAGCTTGTGAAGAGGTAAAAGTTAGTTCACACATCCCACATTAAGAAAGAGGCATAGCTTAAAAGAAAAAGAATAAAATGAAATTTGGAGATCCATGAATTCTAGGTTTAGCTGTGCTTCTGATGTGAAGTCGGGTTAGTCATTTTCCTCACTCCAAGTGTCTCATGTCTAAAGGGAAGGATTTGAACTAAGTTAGTTTCCAACCATGGCTACACATCCCGATCACCATGAATTTTTTTTTTTTTTTAAACTGTCTGGACTCCACCTCCCAGAGGGAATTACTCTGGGTTTGACGGAAACTCTAGACATCTTCCTTTTTCGTTTCTTTTAACTCCACAGGTGATTCTTATGCAGAGACAAGGCTGGGCAAGTGCTGAACTGCTTTAAGGTCCCACCTAAGCTTAACCCAGTGCAGCGGACAGACTCTAGGTGACAACGGTCCTTGTGTAATCTCTCCTTGGAGGTGGGCAGGACATGTGACTTCTCACTGGTAGACTATGGCAGAGGTGACACGATTCTATCACTTTACATAAGACCCCACCGTGCAGGCAGACTTGCTCTAGAGACTGGCTCTCCCACTGGCCGTGGAGAAGCAGCTGCCATGCTGGGAACAGCCCGCGGAGGGCCACGCGGCAGCGAACTGTGGCAGGCCTTGAGGGTAGAGAGCAGCGTCCCGCCAGCACGAAGCTGGGGTTCTCAGTCCTGCAGCCACAAAGACATTAACACAACCAACAAGGTGAGTGATTTTGGAAGCAGACTCCTCTCTGGCAGAGCCACTGGAAGAGCATGCAGCCCGGCTGACACCTCCATGGCAGCTCCCTGAGACCTTGAAGTTGAGATCCCAGCTCAACGAGCCTGGGCTCCTGACTTATATAGACACAGTGGGATAAAGATGATGTGTTGTTTTAAGCTGCTAAATGTGTGGTAATTCGTTATGCAGCATAAAAAAACAGTATGTCTAGAAACACTAGAACTTCACTCAGCCAGGGGTGCTCCAGAATCCAAGGACACAGATTCACCCTCACTTTTCAGCTCCCTCCAGGCGGAAGCTCATCACACGGAATGATGGGCGCAGTTGCTTGGGCTTTTATAAATGTCATTTTGATTTTTTTTTTCTTGAGCCCTTAGGGTTAAATGTTCTTAAGTTAACTTGCAGATGATGTGATGCCACTGTAAAATTATACTTTTTATAAGGTTTATTTCTTAATTTTTACCATACCTCTGTGTGGGATTATTGTATTTATTTTCTTTTGCAAAACAACAAATAAACACAAACTTAGAGGCTTAAAAAACACATTTATTCAAAATAGGCAAGACGTGGAAACAACTCAAGTATCCACAGACAGATGAATGGCTAAACCAAATGTGATATATACACACAGTGGAATATTATTCAGCCTTCAAAAGGAAGCAAATTCTGACACATGGTACAACTTGAGTGAACCTTACAGACATTATGCTAAGTGAAATAAGCCAGTCATAAAAAGACAAATTGTATGATTCCACTTTTATCAGGGACTTAGAGTAGAAAAATTCATAGAAAGAGAAAGAGAAAGTAGGATGGTAGTTGTCAGGGTGTGGGTGAGGGAAAAATGGGGAGTTGTTTAATAGACATAGAGTTTCAGTTTTGGAAGATGAAAATGTTTTGGAGATTGGTCCCCAATAATGTAAAATACTTTACAGAACACTTAAAAATGGTTAAGATGGTAAATTTTTATATTATGCGTTTTATCATAATTAAAACTTTTTAATTTAATTGCAAAAACCCTCACACATTTATTATCTCACAGTTTCCATGGATGAGGAGTCCAGGCCTGGCTTAGCCGGGTCTTCTGTCCAGAGTCTCAGAAGACTGAAGTTGAGGTGTCAGTTAGGCTGCCTTTTCACCTGGAGGCTCAACTGGGGAAGAATCCACTTCCACACTCATTCATTTTCTTGAGGCTCTATAACTGATGTCCCTATTTTCTTAATTACTGGCCGTCAGTTGGGAGCTGCTCTTGGCCCCTCGAGGCTGCGCGATTCCTTGCTATGTAGCCATCTCCACAGGACTCTTACAACACGGAGGTTCACGTCTTCAAAGCCAGTAAGGATAGCGTCTCTACAGGCTGCTGAGAAAGAGCCGTATAGATGGCAACCTCACGAGGGAATGGCATCGCATCACCTGTGTTCTATTCAATTGGTTAGAAGTAACAACAAGGCTGTTACTCCTTGGGCGTCACCTTAAGGTGTGTCGGCCACAGTTGTCGACCCCAACACCAGATGAGAAAACTGGTGCTTAGCAAGATTCTGTGGCATATCCAAGGACACACCGTCAACGCAGCCTGAATGGAGGACCCTCGCGGAGACTTCTGAGTGCAATTTCCAGGCACCGTTTGTTCCACACGCTTAGTGGTATTACTGACTTAGGCGCATGGTCAGAACTCAAGTGAGAGAAAAAGGAAATCTATTTCTCACACTTGCCACGCTAGGAATTTCCCTATTTAGTTATTTTTCGTATTTATTTTCACTTAATAATGCGGACAAAAAAGTCATGAATATCTCAGCTAACATACCAGAGATTAGTATTCTTCCGAATGTATGTTTTCTGTTAGAACATCTAAAAAACAGGGATGAAGAAAAGAGCGGACCGATGCCCCCTTCCTCAGTAAAAAGAAAAGATCAAATAACACCTCACAGGGAAAAATGTCACCAGAGAAAACCATGTGCCTTTGTTTGTAAATTAAGCACAGATCCTCAAATTCAGGTGAATTTCTTATTCAGACCTAATGAAACCTGCCATGGTGAATGAAAGAAAGTTCATTTTATCGACATGAAGATCGAGACGCAGGGCGCGGTGGAGCACTCCTGCAAACTCAGCGGCTTGAGAGGCTGAAACGGAAGGATCCCTAAAGCCCAAGAGTTCGAGACCAGAGACCCATCTCAAAAAAAAAAAAAAAAAAATCAAGAAGCAGCAGACAGCTCCAAGATACACACAGTGTAGACCTTACAGGTTCTTCAGCTACTAATACAAAGGCCAGTATCGAGGGGAGGTCCTGGGCATGTGTCTTACTGAAAAGCAGGCTAGTTTCCCCACGGCTTCTATTTGGAAGCAGCCTCAGCAAGCCTCCACCGCCTGTCAGCCTCCCCCCCCCAAAAGTAAGAGAGAGAACTCTGGCTGCCTCATTCATCAGCACACCGACACGGTGACAGGGGCACGGCTGTGACAAGAGCAGGCGCTGTCACTTGCCTTGGAAAGGAGCTGCAGAGTGGTGTCAAGTGAGCTGACTGCAGAGACAGATGTGCAGGTTTCAGTCCCACTTAGCAGCTGTAGGATTTGGGGCGACTTCCTAACACTCTGTGACTCAGCTCTCCTTTCTGAAAGATGGGATGACAGTAATACTCGCCTGATGGGTTATTGTGAATATATTAAATGGCTCGATTCATGCAAAGCACTTGGAACAGTGTTTGGCCCTATGTGAGCATGTACTACCACGATTCTTTATTTTTTTCCTCTAAGAGGCTCAGTCCTTGCTGACTGACAAGATAAATGAGTAAATTATTAAACTAAAAAATTAACATCTCCTTGATCTAGTCCCTTCTTACATCTCCAGCGTACCTCCCCTTCTCAAATTGCTCACCTCACTGCCTCCACGAAGCCTTCCCTGACCCAGCTCTCAATCAGGCAGCCTTTTGCGTGTGCCCATGTACCCAAGAATCACTATAGCCCATCACTCAGCGTTCTATGTAGCAATGGCTTGTTTGCCTCTCCCATTGCCAAGAGACATCCTTGAAAGGACAGACTGTGCCAGGTACCCTGGCTTCCCTCTACCTGCAACATAGTAGGTGATTAATATGCACATTCATTTGTCGAATGAACGAACAAATGAATAAATGAAAGGCCTGTTGAAACCTGCTATTTGCAACGGTCACTATCATGGGCTACATCGGAAGTCCTAATAAAGAAGTATCTTACAACTCCATTATAAAGACAAATCCTAAGTGGATGAAAAGTTAAATAATTATAAAAGATTCAAGCAGATATATAGTTGCCAAAAACTTAAACCTTCTTGTGCATGTCCCCAACTATGATGTCAGGGTGGCAAGCTAACTAATAAATAGCACTGGAAATACTACAGAAAACAAAACCTTTACATGGGTCCAGAAATTATATCCATACTTTACTGATAAGATGCACATTTTTTCAAATTTTAACATCTCAATCTTATGATGCATCGTATAAATAAACGGTATGTCATAGTTTAAGCAGAAGCATTTTTCTTTCTTAGCGGTACACAAAACTTTGTTGTACCTTATAATCCGTGGTATTCTAAGTTTGATGAAATAAAGTGAAAGGTTCCAAGAAAATTAATTATTATATATGCATTTCTTCCTTAGAGGATATGTCAGAGAATTTAAGGGCTAGATGTCTGAAGACTTTCCTAATCTCTTCAGTAGCATGTAATTAAAAATAAAGGGCTGCAAGGATCCTAGAAGGTAACTCCTGCCTCTCAATGCCCAAGGTGAATATCTGATGAAGTCTGAGTGTAGGGAGCCTTATCTTGGCAGCCTAGCGGATATAATTTAAGATATTAAGGGTGCGGGCTGCAGTAGCGACATCGAAACATTCAGTATAATTCTTCACTATCATTTTTACATTCTTCTAAAAGCAGATAATCTTACACCTCTTCCACCCTGTTTTATGAATTTTATAAAAGACAAAAAAATAATTCAGCTATCTTACAATGCCCTTTATAACTAACTCCTTCCTCTGCCCAATGACCACTGGTGTGTGGTTGTGCTTTGAAAGGTGATAAGTAGTTTATCAGTTCCATTAAAGACAACTTCTTACTAAATGAGACTGTTCCTTAAAGTGACATGGTTCCAGCTAGAAGACACTTTTTGTTATGAGTGACATAGAAGTTGAAGAGTGATAAAACTCAGCAGTACACTACAATGCCCCACTTGGCTATTGTAATGTTTAATTTATTTGATTTCTTAACTGATTTCCTACTCACTAGGAATCTCAAATTATAGTCGCACTAATTTTTTAAATTATCTCCTTGTAATACCACGGCAGATAGGAGAAAATAGATTTTTGCCAGAGACTGCTTTTTAAAAAACTGCAAAATAGAGATTTTTCTGGTAATTAATCACACCACTTTTGCCAGTCTCTCTCTCTCTCTCTCTTTCTGTCTCTCTCTCTCTCTCGCTCTCTCTTTCTCTCTCACGTACTCACACATACACACAGGAGAGCAATACTTTCATATCCAGCTAAAATCATCTTATTTTGATATATAAACACATATCACATAATTTGTATCTTTAATCAACATATCTAATCTGGCTAATGCACACGGGGTGATTGGGTGTCTATGTGCTAATAGCAGTGTCTGAATGCTAAAGGCTAGGAAAAGCTAAATGCCCCAGAACAGACGTGGATTAACTATGAGCATTTGCCTCTTGGCTTTCCTGGAACTATTTGGTTTCCCCTTCATTTAACCTTAACATGTATAAACCAAATCTAAAGGTTTCACAAATAGGGACCCAACTTAAACATAAATCAAAACACCAAAAATCCTACACACCTTGTCCTAAGCAGGAAAAATTTGAAGCTGCATGACAGCATCTTTTTTTAACAACTTTCACTTTGATCTCATTGAGTAAAGATGACCTAAGAATCAAGTAGTCAATTATTAAAAAGAATTCTTGGTGGGTAAAGGAAAAAATATATTTAAGGAGTATTTAATTACCCATGAAAATATTCAAGGACCTCTGGCCTTGAAGAAATGATAGTGTCACATTTACATAATTCTGGGTGAATATAGAATTTTATTTTCAAATAAGTTGGAAATTATTGGATGTATTAATAGTATACCCCCACACAACTTACAGTTTCCCATTATAGATCTCTTATCTTAAATCTTCAAAGAACTCTTGCAGCATAGAAACCTATTTAAGTTTGGTTAATTCATTGTTGCCTAAATTTATTTGACCAGGGAACTCTTCTCTGAAAAACAACATTTTGAGAATGTTATTAAATGAAAAGACAACCAGAAGACAAATCAGGAGACCTAAAGCCCAAGGTCAGCTCTGTTTTAATTAACTCAAAGCAAGTCATTTCTCTTTAGTTTTTGCTTTTAGAAAATGAAAGGGTTGAGCTAGATGAGTTCTGAGGTCTCTTCCAGCTCATAAACTAAATGATCCTGAGAAAATCTAGTGAAAATTAAAGTAGGAGGCTGAAGAAAATATTGGACACCACCTAAAGGACTTGGATAAAGGAGGTGAGAGTAATGGCCACCAGGTAAAAGGGTATGAAAATCCGGGGCAATTCATTCCAGAGAAAGACATTCCCAAGTGGCCTGAATCAGTGGACTCAGCACCAAGTCCACATCCTTGTCAAGAGAAATCCAATTCGGACCCAGGAAGACAAGACCTTGCAAAAGCAAATAGACAAGAATAAAACAGAAACAAAAACCGAGCCAGGAGGGCAGAAGGAGAGCCAGTCATATGTGGGATGAAACAAGGTCCAAGGAATAGCTCAAAGTGAGTGGTTCAAGAATGCAGCCAAGAGCAGAGACTTAGCAAAATGATACCCTTTGTACATGGTGTGAGATATTCTGGGAGCAAGAGTAGCCTGGACAAATAAAAGCCATAATAACATATAACATCTACTGGATGTCGAGCAGGGGGGAGGGGGGAGGAGGGGATGGGTATATGCATACACAAAGAGTGCAATGCACACCACCCAAAGGATGGACATACTTGAAACTCTGACTTGGGGGGGAAGAGGAGGGGCAAGGGCAACATATGTAACCTAAACATATGTACCCTCATAATATGCTGAAATAAAAAAAAAAACAAAAAAAGAAAAGCCATAATAGATTGGACAAAAATTAAAATTATGTCTCACCTTTTCTGCAATATTCAGTTGGCTTTTGGAGCTTTTAATAAATTTTGAATGAAATTTGTCTTACAAGGCAATAAATAAAAATTAAAAATGAAGTGGTTGAATAAGAACAAAGTTTTCCAGCCTAGACTCCCCAGGCTGCTGAGGCTTGCATAAGTCATACAGGGTGTCAAATCACCCCCCGTTAAGAGAAGTGGGACTGTCGGGGCTGCTTTCTCAGGATGGTGATCAAGAGGCTGTCGCCTAGGGTTGCAGTCCGCAGTGCTACAGGTGGGGCAAGGAGTTAGCATTGCTTAGGGAAAGGCAAAAATGCAAATTCTAAGACCAGAAGAGCGAAGGCAGAATAGAAACTAAGGTTCCAGCAACAAGACAAAGCTACAGGCAGCAGGTTCCCAATGTCGTTTGATTGTGCACCCCATCATTAAAATGTTCTGAGTACAGCATATACCTGCACTTTATGCAAACTTCATATTCATAGATCTGTACTGATAAATGATATACATTATGAAATACACACAAAAAACATAAAATTTTAACCAATGAGAAAAATAAATAAATATAAAGCTGCTGATACTGCATAAGTCCTAGAGTGAAAAACAGCCCCCCCTTGGAGACCACTGATACAGAGATCAGATCAGAACAAGAAAAGATGAGACATCGTGAGAAGGGAGCCAGCCAAGGAGATGTGTGCAAGCAACAGTGAAAGCTCAGTTTTTGGTCATGGTTACATGACCAGGCCGGTTTAAAGAATTAGAAAGAGGAAAGGTGTGAGAATCGGAAAGCTTTTTCAGAAATTCAAGACTTATAATGGAAAATATACCTTTACATGTCATAAAGCCATCAAAACTAAAAAACAATAATAATTTTTAAAAATTTTGGCTAGAATTATATCAATGTTGTCATATCTACCCCCTAATAGATGGTGTTACATTTGCCTATGTCTTGAATGAACAAGTGGGAGAAGACGTTATTATTTAATAGGAACCTTCTATGACAGAAAAATGCAAACAGAAGTTCTCAGAAGTGAAAATATTAGAAATTACTAAATGACAGTAACTCGAATTCTGTGATCTGAAGTCACCAATGTTGCCTTCTCCTCTTCCAAAACTACTCTTCAAACTGGAAAACCTTCTAGACCAACATGGCCCAACAGAACTTCATGCAATGATGGAAATATTCCATACCTGTGCTATCCAATATGGTAGCCCCTAGCCATGTGTGACTATTTAGCACTTGAAATGTGGCTACTGTGAATGAGAAAATGAATTTTAAATTGTATTTAATTTTAATTAATTTAATTTTAAATTATTGCACCCAGCTAGTGGATACCATATTGGATAGTGCAGTTCTAGAACAAAATGTCAAACAAATACATAACAATAAGTTACTAGTAGTAATTAATATAGTTTATGAAGATTTGGGCAGACTTGCTAAAAATCCACAATATCATGAGTCAAGTTGACTTTGAATTCAACAAACCACAAAATCAAAGGATGCTGTTTAATAGGCTTTAAGTATAAAATATTAGGCTGTAACCCAAACAAACAGAACCCACAGATACATGAAGGTTGATGACTTACTAAGAAAGAGAAAGAGAATAAAAGTCCATGGGGACCACAACAGACAAATAGAATGAGTCAAGAGTTCATCTATAATTAAGACAAGAGGGGCTGAGCTGAGAGATAAGGATATAAAAATGGCCATTGGGGAATTGTTTCTCCAGACTTAGCTTGTGTTTCTGGCCTCCACATCTAAAGACAGATGAGAAGGAATTGGGGAAGGTCCAAGAAAGAACAAAACAATTCCAATTATGGAATCACAGAATCACAATGGGGAAATATTAAAATGTGTTATGGCTTTTTAATCCAGAAAAATAAAATTTGAGGGTAACAATATCTGCCAATATCTGTTATTGAGGGTAACAATATCTGCCTTCACGTACCAGAAGAGTCACAATGAGTGACATTTGCCAAGGAGTCCCCAAGTACACAGAGAAGAAAATTACACTCAATACAGAGTAAGGAAAATATTTCGTTCAGCCAGAAGGAAGACTCGTCTATTCAGAGGTAATGATTTAAGAGGAAGGAGCTTCATTTAATCAAGCAGAAATGTTGACTATCAGGACCTACCAGAACTGAACGTAAAGAGATAAACAAGGCACAAACCCTGGGCTTCCGAAGCTTCACTAGGGAGGAAGAGGACAACCCCACTGCCTCCCAACCGGCCACCAAACCTGGGATATGCTTGTTCGGAAGAGGGGTTTCGGCAATTCTGTACTCACTCCTCCCTCCCCTGCCTACAGAGGAAGCTGTCCACACAAGCCATGAAGAGGAAGTGAAGCACCAAGTCATTAAGAGAAGGAAAAGCACCCAGAAACACCCAATATCGCACGCTCAGGAAAATGCCGAGTGGAATATATGGAAAAGCTCAGGATCGAAAGAAGCCAGTTGATCCCTTGCCCTCAATCTGGGGTGGCAGGATCTATGGGACAGAATATCCCTAACTTACCCTCTCAGGTGCAGGAATGAAGGCAGAACCGAAAGAGGAACCAGACCCTGTCTAGGTAAGCTTGCCACCTGGAGACTGGATGCACCAAGAGACCAAACCAGCAAGGGACCCTGCTGCTAATGAGCAAGGGTGACCACGTGGTGTTAATGTAATCAACCAGGGCTATCCCGTGAAAAGTGGACATCAGGTACCTCTTCTTTTAAGGCACTATACGCTTACTACTTAAACAGTCACTTTGCCTAATTGAAATCTCAGGCTCCACTCAATCAGAACAGCCAGTCCTTTCTTAGAAAAAATGAGTGAAGGTTTCTGCTACAACTATAGCAATTATTGTCACAAATATAATCAAGCACTAATGAGAAATCAGAGAAGGTAGTATAATGAAGGGCAATTACATATTATGCAACATTGAATTAATTTTGAAAGCCTATCAGTATAAAATATTAATAAAGTTCCCATTTATACACAAAATTCAAAATTATGCAGTTTCCAAAACATCTTTTAATTCATCAGGAACTGCTTATTTTCAGTGCTGTTATGCAAAGCGAATTGTAGGCAGTGTTTACACTGCTACCACTTGAGTTGGTAAATAGAAATACCCACCATCAGAAATACTTTTGCCAGATCTGTGGAAAAATTAATCTTCAATCATGTTAGTCTTGAATTATGTAAATTCTTCAAAAATCTATCCTTCACATAAATTGTAATCTCTGTCCATAAGAGCAGGGGAAAATGATTTCAGGAAGAGGTAAGTAAACACTATTTGCAAATACATAGAGGCAAGAAAGAATTAAAGGGAGGGCAAGAAAAAGAAAAGGAAAACAGAAAGGAAGGAAGAAGCTTTAACATGTTCGAGAACAGTGGGATGTAGGAGAGGGAAAATGAGGCTGAGAAAATTGGGTGCAAGACAATGACACGCAAAAGCCAGTCCTCAACTCAAAATCAGGCCATGATGGAGTTTTCATAGATCCATAGTGAAATGAAAAAAGTAAAGATAGCATTTTCCACAAAGATAAGTAAATGAAGTATTCATATAATTTTTTCAAATTATCAGTTATTATGAGACCATGTTCTCCATAATTTGTTGGCATTAAAACATCCTATTTGTATGAAATGGTGGCATAGATGACAGGTAACAAGGAGAATTTTTTTATGTCCTTTAGTTGTAAAATAAAATTTGGCATTCTTACATAGGTCCATGATTTATTTTTCAGAAATATTACTGCTCCATAACATGAAAGAGACTGGAAACCACAGCCTTTGGGGAAGAAGTTTACATAATTGAACAAAGCATCAGAATAAGCCCACAATGAGCATAATTCTAGATGTTGATTTTTAAGTATGTTTAAATGTATATCAATAATTAGAAGGAAACCACTAGAAGAGTATAAATAGTATGCATGTTTTCCAAACAACTGGAGGGGGGAAAAACATAACAAAAAGCATTATAAATTCAACAAAAGGCAAAAAAGAAAAAAAACATGAAATAAGATAGCAAGAATATGTCCAGATGAATCATTAATTACAACAAATATATCTGGTATATATTTATCATGCAGAAACTACCAGATTGGTCATGAAAACAAACCAAACTAAACAAATAAAAACTGTCTATATGATGTTCATAGGAATCACATTCAAATCAAGACCTTGGAAATTTAAACGTAAGGTGACGGAGGAAGGTAAGTCAAGCAAATGCTACCTACTATTCCCTGATCTATCCTCTTCGAGAGAAACAGTGTCTCAATATTAATTTTAGATAACATGAAATTCAAAGGGGTAAAACATTAAATAAGACACAAGAAATTTTTATGTTAATAAATGTAAAATCCACCAAAAACCTGCACCAGCACTCACCAACATAGTTTCAAAATATATAAAGCGAAATTGTTAGAAAGTATACAGAAACTGACTAATCCATAGAAGTCAGTGGAATGGATTAATAGATATCTCTTAAGAAAATGACTATATTCCTATATGGAAGTAGGGACTTGAATTTCACTATTAACAAGCTGAATCAGATAGCTGTGTAAAGAAGCTGTACACAAATGAGAATATACACTTTTAAAAACTCATCAAAAATTTAAAAATAGAGGTCACACAGAAAATCTCAGGAAGGTCCAAAAGCACAAATTATTACACAATCCAATAGCATTATAAATTTAAAACAAAAGATAATCAGAAACATTCCACCTCAAAATAACTACTTGGAAATTTTAAAGAGCTCTTTTAAATAACTTCTGAGTAAAAGTGGAAATAAAAACCAAAATTTAAATTCTTTCAAAATTAACACCAATAACAGTATTATATAATAAAATCTTTAAGATGCAGCTTCAGTGTTATTCAGAGGTCTTTGATGTGTTTATTATGTTAGATTATCTATGTATTCACTTCAAGAAATTAAAAAATGAAAAACAAATATAAAGAAAGGGTAAAGAAAGGAAATAATACTTAAAAATATAAATTAATGGAATTCAGAATAAACTGCAAATGTAAAATAAATGTGTCAAATAGTCTTAATCAATAAGATTTTTTAAGACTCATTTTAATCAATAAAATGAAAACTGGTCCTTTGGATAGAGAAATAACAGCAACTATACTAAAGCTGAAAATCCTTTAGCAAGTTTGAACATGAGTAAAAGAGAGAAGAACGAAATAGACTCTTAAGAAAAGGAAGACAGGCATGACTACAGACAGAGAGGGATTAAAATAATTTCAGTAGCATCTAGAGCCAGATTACATGGGTTTGAATCCCAGCCCCACCACTTACTGGGAAAGTGACTCACCCACTCTCTGTGCCTCAATTTCCATCTCTGTCAAATGGGTGTAATAATAGTACCCACCTCAGGGAGGACTAACTGCCTTATAAATGAAAAGTTCTTAAGACTATGCCTGGCACCATAGTAAGCAATGTATTACATGCTGGCTACTATTATAAAAGTACAATCTCAAATTGCATCTAGATGAAATGTACAATTTTCTAAGAATATTAATATATAAATGAAAAATTCAATTCAAAGAGAACTTAAAAACTGAATAGGTTAATACTTAAGGAAGAAATTGTAAAGACAGTCAAAAATTTAGAACTAAAACAGACATCAAGCCTATTTTATAAAGTTTTTTTATAAGAAGAGTACTAAACCTTATATCAACTACATATGTCAGAGCATAGGAAAACAAAAATTTTTAATTTGTTCTATTGGCTAGCATAATCCTGGTACTAAAACCAGAAAAACAATATAGCATACATATGCACGCAAATATATACCATTTGGCCAAACTTACTTCTGAACATAAGCAGAAAAATCCTAAATAAAATGTTAGCAAATCAAATCTGGCAATGTCTTCTTTTATGTGTTAGGAAAGATCTCAAAAGTAAGTTAACATTAGAAAAAAATGCATTAATGAAATTCACTATCATAACAACTTAAGAAAAAAGAAATACAAATACATATTAATCATATTGATGCCAAAAAGTATTTTTTAAAATTCAACACTCAGCTTAATTAAAAAAAAAAATTAACAAAAATCTTAAGCTAATAGAAGATATCTACCAACAGAAAATATCACACTTAATGGTTAATAATCCTCATTTATCAGGAACAAAACAGGAGAGTCTGCTATCTTCCTGTTACTCAATATTATGCTAAAGTTCCTGGCAATCTCAATAATAAGAGACAAAAGCAGAAATAAAGTATTTTTGGAAAGTAAGGGACAAAACTTTCCACAATTATAAATAATACTATACCCTACTTAGAAATTCCAAGAAAGTCAATTTTCCAAACTACTGGAACTAACAAGAGGATTCGGTAACATGGCCAGATACAAGATCAGCCTGTAAAACACAATGGCGTTCTAAACACTCACAATAACCAACAGACGGTCAAAAAGGATTCCGTTGAGTTTAGGGCTCAGTTGCAGACAACAGAAACCTCTTTAGATGATTTTCACAGCAAGGAATCTCTTCCCATGTATTACGAAATTATTGGAATGGCTGGAGAAATAGGCCTCACCCAGGCTGCACTCCCAAGAACGGCTGTTCTCCAGAGTCATAATTTCTCCAACAGGATCGAGAACGCTGCCACCACACTAGGCAACCACCCCATTGGGAAACTGCTGACCACAGGACCATGCGGCCTCTGCCACAATCAGAAAGGAAATTTTCAGAAGCAGGAAATCGCCGACCCCAGAAACAGAGCTACTTCAGCCACAGTCCACAGCAGCAAAACGAGAGCCTCAGGCATTGCCCTTCTCCTGCCTACCTCATTCCAAAGTCACTTCTAACACCAGCACATCTGATTGACAGAAGCCACATCACTGCTGTAACACAACAGCAAAGGAGTGAGGGGAAGGTAATCTTCAGTGTTCTGGTCCAGCACAAATACCATTCGTAATAGCAACAAAAACTATTAAATACTGAAGAAACCTAACAAGAAATGTGCAAGATCCACGTGAAGAGAACAGGGCTTAAAAAAGCCTGCAATGGAGAAGAAAAAAGTCATATCATGTTCCTTGTCAGGAAGTTTCAACATTATAGGAATGTCAGTTCTCCCTAATTACCTATACATTCAATGTATTAAATTCCAGTTAAAATTATGAACAGATTTCTTATAGACTAGATAAAATAATCCTAAATGTTATCTGAAGAGAAAAGAAACATACAAGAAAATTTTCCTTTTTTCTTGAGAAAAAGTCTCACTCTGTCACCCTGGGTAGAGTGCAGTGGCATTGTCGTAGCTCACAGCAACCTCAAATTCCTGGGCTCAAGCAATCCTCCAGCCTCAGCCTCCTGAGTAGGTGGGATTATAGGCATGCACCATGACCCCTGGCTAATTTTTCTATTTTTAATAGAGACAAGATCTCACTCTTGATCAGGCTGGTCTTGAATTCTTGAGCTCAAGAAATCCTCCCAACTCAGCCCACCAGAGTACCAAGATTATAGGCATGAGCCATCGCATCTGGCCAGAAAATTTTAATAGACTTTATTTTTTTAGAGCGGTTTTAGATTCACAAAAAAATTAAGCAGAAGATATAGAGATTTCCGTAGACCTCTTCCCCAACACAGGTACAGCCTTCCCCACTATCAACAACCACAGTGGTGCATTTGTTACAATTGATTGTCACCTACACTGACAAATTATTATCACCCAAAGTCCGTAGTTTACATTAGGGTTCAATCTTAGTGCAGTACATTCTATGGGTTTGGACAAATTTATAATGACATGTATCCACTGTTATGGTATCGTACAGAGTAGTTTCAGTCAAACAAGAAATTTTCAAAAAAGAAAAAATAAATAAGGGATACTTATCCTACATATAAAGTTGTAGAAATTATAAGATTGGAGTACTGGTGTACAATAAATAAATAGGTTAATGGAAAGTATGGAGAGTACAGGAAATATTGCATTTGGGGACACTGGGACATTTGGCATATAATAGAAATGTCCATTTAAATCAACATGGAAAAGATGAACACAGTAAATATTACTTGGGACAATTAGATATCCATACGGAGGATAAGTTCCCACTTCATGTTGTAAACAAAAATGTGGTCCAAATGGGTGAAAGATGTTAATATTTAGAAAAATAATTAAAATATTAGAAGAGTAGCTGGGCATGGTGTCATGCACCTGTAGTCCCAGCTACTCAGGTGGCTGAGGTAGGAGGATCACTTGAGCCCAGGAGTTTAAGGCTGTAGTGTGCCACGATCACATCTGTGAGTAGCCACTGCACTCCAGCCTGGGTAACAAACCAAGACCCCATCTCTCAAAAAAAAAAAAAAAAAGTATTAGCAGAAAATATGAAAAATTTTGCGAAAACTTATATCAAGGTAGGGAAGACTTTCCAAAGAACAAAGTCCAGAAACCATAATAGAAAGAGTGACACATTTTATCACATAAAATTGGTAATCTTTTATATCACCAAGGCATCACTGGAAAATTCAAAGACAATGTATAAAATGAAAGAAAATATTCGCAACATAAGAACTAAGAGACAATAATCAAATAAATAAATTTTTAAATGATATTAATATGTGTTAGGATGTGAGCTAGCGCACATGGGTTTTGAGAAAGATTTCCATAGATGAAGATTAGGATAGAGAGAAGAAGTTAATTTTACTTTTTCCTGAGAGGAAAAAGGACCGGCACGAAGATGGAAAAGGAAGAATATGCTGGCCTTGAAAACCAGCCATTCAGCCATTTTAAAAGGGCGTTGTAAATTAACGTGGCGCAGTTGAGAAATGGCTGCTCCGTTCCTTTCTTTCTTCTTGGCGGCAGGATGTCAAAGTCTGAGAGTGGGCTCCCCTGCCTTTCCTTGGAGACAGGATTATCGCTGGAGATGTGGCTCTGCCCTCAAGATACAGTTTTGGGCAGGGACCCCTGCTGTTCTCTCAGGATCTCTGTAAAAGCGGATTCTCAAAAGCGATTTTAAAAGAGAAAATTTATATCTCTTTTCCATCTGTTCAGCTCTTTTCAGAAGTTGTACAAAACAGAACTCCTGTGGAATGGCTGTTAGCAAGAGAACTCATAGGATTGATCTTTAACTGTTACTAGGAAATTGCAGGATTAGATATTTTCCTGTTATTTTTGCAAGGCTGCCCTTTCATTTCAGCAGGTCTGCCCTTTCGATATGGACCAACAGGAAAAAAGGCAATGTCCATAAATAGGCAATTCATAGGAAAAATGAATAAGTATATTGAATATAGTTTACTTTATAAACCATTAGGAAAATAAAAACAAAAAAGATGATTTTATAACCATTAGTATGGAAAATTTTTAAACTTCATAGATACGGTATTTATAACAATGTGACAAAATGGATACCAATATACTGTCGGTAAAAGTATAAATTGGTACAACATTTTTGATGGACTTTTGGCAGTGTCTGCTATGGTTTGGATGTGGTTTGTCTCCACTAAAACTCATGCTGAAACTGATCCCAAGTGTGGCAGTGTTGGGAGAGGTGAGGTGTGGTTGGGTCATGAGGGTGGATCTCTCATGAATAGATTAGTGCCCTCCTGCATGGGTGAGTTCCTACTGCTGTAGGAACGAATTAGTTCCCAAGAAAGCAGATTGTTAAAAAGAGTCTGGCTTCCTCAGTTTCTCTCTCCTGCTTCCTCTCTCGCCACTCGAACTCTGCACACTCCGGCTCCCCATCTGCTTTCTGCCATGAGTGGAAGCTCTCACCAGATACAACTGCCCAATCTTGAACCTTCCAGCCACTAGAATCATGAGTCAAATAAACTTCTTTTCTTTATAAATTACCCATCCTCAGGTATTCTGCTATAGCAACATTAAACAGACTAAGACAGTATCCAAATATAATTTTTAAGGTTTATAGCCTAGGGCCAAACATTTTGTCACAGAATCCATCCTACAGAAATGCTTACACAAGGATACAAAATTTCAGTTAGGTAGGAGGAGTAAGTTCAAGAGCTCTAGTGTGTAACACGGTGACTATAGTTAATGATAATGTATTATATTGTTGAAGATTTCTAAGAAAGATTTTAAGTGTTATAACCACAAAAAAATGATAGGCATGTGAGGTAATGCATATGTTAATTAGCTTTATTTAGTCATTCCACAATGTATACATATTTCAAAACAACATGTTATATGTGATAAGTATATACAATTTTTGTCAATTAAAAAATAACATAAAGAAATGCTCACATATTTGTGCAAAGACAAAGGGACAATGATGACTCCTGAAGTGTAATTTTAATGGAAAAAATTTGGAAACTACCTGCATCTGTTAGCTTTCACTGCATGCCTAACAAGTCCAAAACTTAATGACTGGAAACAGCAGCTATTTTAGTTCATAATTCTAGAGACTGGCAATTTTGGCTGTGCTCAATTCAATAGTTCTTTTTGGACTTGGCTGTGCTTGCTCCTATCTCTGTGGTCAGCTGCTGTGCTAGAGGCTTGCTTCTGCCCACATGGTCATTCTTTCTCTAGCGGGACATCTGGGGTTTGTTCATACAGTTGACAGAAGCCTTCCAAGAAGGAAAGTGAACAGCCTCAAGAGGCCAAGAGTTAATCTAGAAGACATGGTTTCTGCCAGTCTGTTGGCCCAAGCAAGTCACAAGGCTACCCCTGAGTCAAGGTTTAAAGAAACAAACTCCACCTCTTCATGCAAGGAACTGCAATATCACATTGCAAAGGGACATGCATATAGGGAAGGGTAAAGAATTGTGGCCATTTTTTCAATCTACCACACTACTTACGTATCCATCAATAGGGAAATAATAAATTTAGGAGAATAGTTAAATTTTGGCACCTATACCATAGACTATTACACAGTTCTTAAGCAGGATGAGGTCAATTTAGATATTGACATATAAAGTTTTCCCAAATTGTTAAAGTAAAAAAATAATAATAAGTTGTAGAAGAATATTTGTAGTATAATTCCATTTATCCTTTAAAGGACTGAATATCAAAACTGAAGTACCTGAAACATAAAGTAGAATGCAATAAATAGTGGCTAGCTATTTTGAACTTGAAAAAAAATGTCTACAATTATATTCTATAGGTTCTAGGAGCCACTGAAAGTTTTTAAACAGGAAAGTAATTTGATTGGATTTATGTTTTAGAAAGATTGATCCAATGTCCAAAAGGAAGATGAGTAATAATAATAGCTAACATTATGAGTGTTTACTGTATCCTAGACATTGTTCTAAAGGCATTACACATATAAACTCATTTAGTGTTCACAACAATTCAATAAGGTTTTTACTGTTATTTTCCCCTATTAGGGGAAAATAGTTTGCCCAGGGAGTCTGAGTCAGTTACTAGTGAAAACGTGATTTGAATCCAAGCAGTCTGACTTAGACGCTGCAGTTTGACATTACATCCTTTGAATTAAAAGAGAATAGATACCAGGGACACCTAACTCTGCATAGGGTAGGGACTACTGAATTAATGTCAGCCTATATGATAGATGATGATGATCTGGACATAGGAATAATGAGGTTTGATAAATATTTTGGTACAAGAAAAAATGGAGTGTTAGATAGAAGGAGGCAGAAGCAAGGACATGAATGGAATGGTGAAAGATTCAAGAACAGCTGAGGTTTCCAGCTTAGATGACGGAGTGGAAATTTGTATCATTCGTTCAGATGAGAGATGCAGAAGGAACGTCAGATTTGGTTTTGGACATGCTGGTGAGTTCTAGATGGAGACATCTTTGTCAAGTCTTGACGATGGCTTGCGTGAGTATGGTGGAGGGGTAACTCATGAAGAACATTCAGCTGACTGACTACACCACTCAGCAATGAGGAGGTGGGAGACAGATGTATGTTTTTGCAGGTGGTCTCTTCTCTCTCTAGCTGTGTAACCTGGGGCACTTTAAGCCTTCTGAAGCCCAGTTTCCTTATCTATAAAACAGGGATACTAAAACCTAGCTGCCAGTTTTGTGTGACTCCCAAGTGAGACAATTAACAGAAAAATACATTGTTGGCTATTAAATACATATATAAGACAGAATTTGAGGGAAAAACTCAGTGCTTTGGTAAAAGAATTCAGCCTCATGTAGATAAAATATTTCAATAATATCAACCTTCCTGTACTTTGTTAACATTTGGTCTTCCTCTTGATGAGAGTGAGCAGTTAGAGCACAATCATGAGAAATCAAAATGACTTTATAGATTTGAGTTTTTAACAAAATCTATAATTTCATGGTTTTTAAAAAATTGGCTTAGATTTTCTGGAATCAATGTGCTGCACATACAGAGACACTTTATGAAAAAAGAGCAGCGGCTTTTTCAGGATCAATAGAAAATGTCTTGATTCCTACCCAGGCAATGAGCACATCCACATTAACTCCTCAGAGCTGAGAGAAGTCATCATCAAAATCCAGGCTTGCCCAAGACTTGATCATTCCTAAGCCCAAGCTTACTTGACACCTCAGAGTAAGGTAGGACAATATTTAAGAGAACATTATTTAGAGTCAATTAGAGATGAGTTTATACTCCAGTTTCATTGTTTATTGGCTCTGTGATCTGGAGTAAGTTACTCAACCTCATGTGTCTTAGGTCAGTGCTATGGTTTGACTGTGTCCCCCAAAAAGCATAAATTAGAAACTTAATCTCAAATGCAGCTATGTTGGGAGATGAGGCCTGAAGACAGGTGATCAGGCCACGAAGGCTCCATCTTTATGAATGAACTGATGATATTATCATGGGAGTGGGTTCATCATCGTTGGAGTAGGTTTCTTATAAAAGGACAAGTTCAGCTCCTTTTCCCTCTCTCTCCTGCCCTCTTACCTTCTGCCATGGGATGATACAGCAAGAAGGACCTCACCACATGCCAGCCCCTTGATCTTGCACTTCTCAGCCTTCAGAACCATGAGCCAGTCAATTTCTGTTCACTATAAATTACCCAGTCCGGGGTATTCTGTTCTAATAGCACAAAACAGACTAAGACAGGCCAGTTTCCCAGGAAACAGACTCTGAGATGAAGATTGTACACAAGAAGTTCCTTGGAGATTGCTGTCCAAAACGCCACCTTTGGGGTAGTAAGACATGCAGGATTGGGCAGGAAGGTATGCTGTGTCATGATGCAGTCACAGATCCCACAGGCGGCTCTGGAGCCAGGATGAACCTTCATAATTGTCTGGAACTGAGGCAGAGTGTTGGTCCTTTGTAGCCACATCTACTACTAGTCATTGGGTGCAGGCTGCTCCTGGGAGGTAGGACAACCTGAGGCGAGACAGAGCTCTTTAGCCAACAGCAACTCGTGTGAGCCACCAGTCGCCAGCACTGGCCAACAGCTGGACAAATCAGTGCCTTAGTCCTAAAGAGGGGGTCTGGATGGTGCAAGGCAGAGTCCACTATGACGTGCAATAGTAGTTTGTTAGATTGTAAAAACCACAAAGTGACCATCTTCCCTGCTATTCAGTGCCTATTCCCAATGTCTAGAACGGTTTCCAGCATGAAGTATGTGCTTAATAAATATTAGTTGAATGAAGAGAAGATGCTTAATAAACATTAGCTACTATTATGATGAATAAGCCTTCCCTGACTTCCAAATGGAAGGTGTCTGGGTACCCTCATTGCTTTAGTCCTGTCATTCCTATTGTCTTATCTTACTCTACCTTGCTGCCCCACCATTTGTTTGTTTAATTAATAATATCCCATGCTATTCTACAAAACATAAGAGAAACTCATAATGTTAACTTCTCAGGTAATATCTGTCATTCTTCAGCTGAAAGGTAAAAAGGATATTATAGGCTGAATTGTGTCCCTCCCCAAACCTGTATGTTGAAGCCCTAACCCCTGATAGCTCAGAATGTGACTGTATTTGGAGACAGGGACTTCAAAGAGGTGATTAAGTTAAAGTAAGTGCATCGGTGTGGGCCCTCACCTAATCTTACTGTTTTTCTTATAAGAAAAGGAGATTAGGGGACAGGGAGAGACACCAGGGATGTGCACACACGGAAGAAGGGTCTTGTGAGAATGCTACAGGTAGACAGCAATCTGCAAGCCCAGGAGAGAATCCTCAGAAGAAACCAAACCTGGCAGCACCTCAGTCTTGAACTTCCAGCCTCCAGAACTGAGTGAAATAAATTTCTGTTGTTGAAGCCTCCCAGGCTATGGTCTTTTTTTATGGCAGCCCTAGCAAACAAATACACGAATTAAGACTCTTTAGGACACTACAGAAAGAAAAAAAAAACAGAGTTGCAAATTCCATCCCTGCAGAGACAAGGGGAGATAATGTCTGTGTCAATGTAAGAGGCCTTGGAGATGAAAACTTTGGCTAAGAGTAGAAGCAATTTCTTGGAGAATGGTTCCCTACCCTGCCCCTCACAAATACTCATGAGATTAAGTTTCCCATTATATCTCCAGAGCAACCTGATTCAATCCTTCCAACACCCATCATGCTTAGAATTGCTCAGCCATTGTTAGGTCTCTCACTGAACTACAAAGTCCATGAAGCGTGGGATCACTCAGTACTGTGTCTGGGGCCAAGACTAAGCCAATACGTGCACATACATATATATATGCCCTTATTTATGACAGGCATCCTTTCTGGTTGGTCCAGATCAGTCCTGAATGGTCACTGCCAACGTCATACTAGTTGTCAAGAATTTTGAAAATCACCCCTGCTTATACTCTCAGGGATTAGCATAGGTCCCAACAAATAATAGGTGCTTAATAAATACTTCTTGATTAATGGATTGGTTACTTAAGTCTCAGGATGGTAAAAAGAAGAATTGATTATTCATACACAATTTAACAAATATTTACCAACTGCTGCCCTATGCCAGGCCCTGGGCTAGGTGCTGGGTGACAAACATGAGTAAAATGCAGCCCCATGACCTCAATGAACTGATAGCAATTGTCCAAATGGAGCAAATAGGACATGTGAAACTTCTGGGGCCCAGGGCAAGAGGGAGATGACAGTTGAGGGGAGATTTGATCATATAGGGAAGCTCAGGAACCCGTGCTGTTGGGGCAGAGGCATGATGCTTGATACAAGTACACATGATCCCAAGGTGCATTTTCCCCACTCCATAGGGGCAAACAGAACTTGCTCAAATCTGGTTTTTTCAGACCTCTTTGTCCTTGGGCTCCCAGTGACTAATCATCCTGGGGATAAGAATAAGATGTGTCATGTTCTAGACCATTTAAAACTTAAGAAGGGTCGTGCAGCATAGAAACAACCTCCCACAAAGGATTGAGCAAACTGAGCAGAGGGTCCAGTGGACACCAAAAGAACACAAGCCACACGTCCAGTTGCCTTGGTAACAAGGCCCCCTCCCCAGTGTATGATACTATCATTAAAAAAAAAACACAGGAAAATGAAGGAAACTGGACATAAAGGCAACATTTGGCTTACTTAGTTTCACCTAAGGAAAGGGTCTTAGAAAAGGCCTGGGAGGAGATGTGTAGGGCAAAGGATGGGATCATGAGATCACCTTGGATCATAAAGAACAGGAATTGTATCTAAACCCATAAGCCTGAGAACTTCTGAAGTTCTGCAGCGCCTCATCCGTTGACTAAGTTGCAGTAGTCACAGTAAATAACGTAAATATCTGCGAACTCTGCATGCCTCATCCATTCCACTCCACTGCCGTTGCCACAAGAAAGAAAACTCGGAGATCAGGGACAGGAGAGTTCCTGTCCCCTTGGAGTGTTCAAAATTGGCTTGAGTTACTAGTTTTCTGCATTGATTAAATTCCTACTCCCTTGCACCCATTCAGAATAGTGGAGACCACCAAAGGGACTTCAGGTATGTATAAGGAGAACCTAAGCATTCTCTTAACTTAACTTAGAAAACATATTTCCTAGACTTTATTAGAACCAAGAGACCCTCACTAGCTAATGTTTCAGTTACAATTTTAAGTAATTTTCTCTTCTCTGTTAAAATGATTCTCACCTTTAAGACTCAACCCTTTAAGGGCATAGTATTCCTTTTTTTTTTTTTTTTTTTTTTTTTGAGACAAAATCTTGCTCTTTTGCCCAGGCTAGAGTGCTGTGGTCAGCCTAGCTCACAGCAACCTTAAATGCCTGGACTCAAATGATCTTCCTGCCTCAGCTTCCCAAATACATGGCACTACAGGTACACACCACCACGCCCAGCTAATTTTTTCTATTTTTAGTAGAGATGGAGTCTCACTCTTGCTCAGGCTGGTATGGAACTCCTGAGCTCAAACAATCCTCCTGCCTCAGCCTCCCAGAGTGCTAGGGGGCATAGTATTCTTATGCAATGTTTTGTCTGTTTGTTTGTTTTGAGGCAGGCTCTCACTCTGTTGCCCAGGCTAGAGTGCAGTGATACCGTCATAGCTCACTGCAACCTCAAACTCCTGGGCTGAAGCAATCCTTCCGCCTCAGCCTCCCAACTACAGGCATGCACAACCATGCCCAGCTAATTTTTCTATTTTTTGCAGAGACAGGGTCTTGCTCTTGCCCAGGCTGGTCTGGAACTCCTGGCTTCAAACAATCCTCCTGCCTCAGCCTCCCAAAGTGCTGGGATTACTGGCGTGAGCCACCTCACCCAGCAGCAATGTTTTGTTTTGTTTTTAAATAAGAACTAAAACCAGAGCAAACATCAATTCATATGTTTCCCCCCAAAATTTTTCTAATCAAGTCTCCCCTTTTCTTCTCAGCCTACCATCAGAAGGACGTTTTTCCTTATTCCTTAATACAATGTTCCTGTTACAGAGCAAATGAATGGAAACAGACCAAGTTCCTGAACATGTCAAGCAGCAGTGATAGAGTTCAGCAGAAAATAGCTCATGAAAAAATTTTATGAGTCACAAATGTGATATTTTATCCCACAATGTGGTCTGCCTTCCCCCATAACCCTCCAGGGTTCCAGCCCAACCCCAGGTGCTTTTATTTCCCACAGATCCTCCGGTGCACATTCTCCCAGCAGAAGAGTTGAAATCCAGAAACTGTGAGCATTGGCCTTTTTCGAGATTTTTCTGTGTTTTATTTTGTGTTGTTTTGCTTTGTTTTGTTTTATTTGCCTGGTCATTGATTCTGATGAAGTCTTAGGAGCTAAAAATCTCCCTGTTTCTTCCCCTCCTTGAAGTCAAGAAAATTAATATTAATAAAACAGTCACGTGTGGAAATACTTCATTAAGAAGAAGGAAAACTCAGTGCAAACACATCATTTGAAGGGGCTGGTAGGTGGATCTGCAAGGGGTCAAAGCAACACAAAACCAAACAATAAGGTCAAGTTCTAAAATATTTGTGTTCCACTGACTGCAGTGAAGGCTAAAGTGTGCCCTAATTAAATTGCCAAACGCTTAATACCTGTAATGAGCTTAGGGAAAGGAGCCCATTGTTTCATTTTAGCATTCAGCTTTAAGAAAGTTTTTTATTAAATCCAGCTTTACCAATCCCACTGATTTGTGGCACAAAAAAATCTATGTTTAGAACAATGGTTAGCTAAATCTGTGAGACCACAGAGTATGGTACTGAGGATATAGACTTTGAAATCAAACAGCTTCATATTGTGGCCTTGCAATCTGGTGTGAGATTCTCAGTCACTCTGAGTCACGGTTGCTTTGCTGCCAATGGGAATAATAATATCTAATCTGCAGTGTTGTGAAAGTTAAATACGATCATACTCCTGGAGTGTCTAGCACAGTACTGGACAGAGGAAACTCTCGATCAATGTTAGGAACGACGGTCATCATGCTGATAACAACAAAGACGATGACAATAATGATGAGAATGAAGATGAGGATGGTGATGCTGATGGAAGGGGACCAAGGCCAACATAGTATACCCATAAGTCACTGCTTTCCATCTCTGAGAGTTGAGCACTGACAAGCTACTATAGACTCAACTGTAGACTCCCACTCTACTGACCACTCTCAACTCATAGAGTTAGAAAAGAATACCTGAGTGTCAAACAGTCACCAATTCTGCGCCAGAGACAGAGGGCCAAAGGCAGGGATTTGATGCACACACACACGCGCACACACACACACACACACATGAGAACTTCACCTCCAGTAAATCCATCTTCTCGGGGCAATGCCTCCCCAGCACGATGCATTCATCAGTCTGAGCATCTGTCCTGGGGCCACTCCACAGACCTGTCTGCACTGCGTACTCAGCCTCCCACCTTGTTTTAGCCCAGTTGCTTATTGGGATCTGAAACTGTCAGTGATTTCTCACCACTTACTACCTGAAACATGGAAATCTACCTCGACACAATATTGTAAAAATGAATCTTTGTCACCTGATTCATTTTTGTGTTAACAATTGGAAACAGGGCTGGAAGCTCTTTTTAAATGTGAGATTTAGTGGGGGTTGGGGGATTGGAGACTTAGGGTGAGCTTTGCTATGAGGGGGGGGTGGTAATAAATGTCACCAGGTGGGAAATATTCTAGCCCTATTCCCAGAAACCAGAGGCAGTAGCTCAAGGCAGAAAAATGACAATAATTACATTGCTCGGAAGCTGACAGCATGCATAAATCTGGTGCTTTAAGTCCTGCCCGTGGATTTGCTTTCCAAATCTTATTTTGGCAGAATCCTTTCTGGGAACTGAAATCCCCTCTTTCTGCCTGGAGACCTCAGGTAAATTCTGCCTCTGCAAAAAGTAATTATTATTAGACTTTCTCTTTCTTTGCTTGTTTTTCACTCAGGCAGTACAAAGTCCCACAATCTTTTCAGTGCTACCTCGTGAATTACTAATCACAGGAAGGAGGAGGGCAGGTGATTGTTCGGGTCAGAGTCTCTCTGCTTCAAGTGGCCACTGTGTGGGGAACTTCTCCCAGCCCCCTCCCAGACCAGTCAGACTTGAACCTGGGCTTATGTAATAAACCTCTGAAAACCACTGCTCAAGCAATTTCCAAGTTCCTAAGCTGCTGTCCTCCGTCAAGCTAGCTTTAAGACTTCATTGGGAGATCATGCTGGTGTATATGTGTGTCTAGAAAAATGCATTCAAAATTTGTCACGCTGAAGGAGGGGATTGGATGTGTCAGGAGAAAGCTCAGTTTTATGGGACAAATGCTGGAGAGGAAGGAAGGAATTTTAAAGTCACACGCGTTTGAAATACAAAGGCAAATTATAAACATTCCTTTTAGTGGCAAATTTTACACTTTGGAGTGAATTTTCAACTTCTGGATCTGGTATCAATCAAAGAATTAGAATATAAGATTCTGTATTTGAAGAGTCTTAGTGTTCCCAAGTCCTAATAGTGAAAGAAAAAAAGGTGTTAAGGGAGACCTTCTCTGCTCAAAGGAACACTCTGAACATTACCAACATCTGACCTTCCAAGGTGAGAGCCAGTAACCAGACGGGGGCTGGGGGTGAGGGGAAAGGATAGGGACAAGATGGAAAAGAGGCCTGGGGGGGGGCTGGCCCATCCCTCCACATCTTAGTGTCTTCCCCTTTCAAAGACCCCATGCAACTCGCCAGCATCCACAGGAGTAGGAAAACACTCAGAAACTTGAAAGCACATGGACTAGAATGAGTGAATCAAGGTAAGTA
>CAUYSK010000527.1:0-24549 GCA_963575035.1 Avahi laniger | reverse complement strand
TTTTCGTATACCTGTTGGCCATTTGTATGTCTTTTTTTGAGAAATGTGTATTCAGATCTTTTTCCCATGTTTAATTGGATTATTTAGTATTTTTTGCTGTTGAGTTGTTTGAATTCCTTGCATATCTAGATATTAGTGCCTTGTCAGATGAATAGTTTGCAAATATTTTTCCCATTCTACAGTTGTCTCTTCACTCTGTTGATAGTTTCCTTTGCTGTGCAGAAGCTTTTAGTTTGATATGGTCCCATTTGTCTATTTTTATTTTTGTTGCTTGTGCTTTTGAAGTTTTACCCATAAAACCTTTGCTTAGACCAATGTCCTGAATTGATTTTGTATATGATGAGAGATAGGGATTTAGCTTTGTTTTTATTTCTCTTTTTTGCCTATGGATATCCAGTTTTCCCAGCACTATTTATTGAAGAGGGTGTCCTTTCTCCAATGTGTATTCTTGGCACCTTTGCTGAAAATCAGTTAGTCGTAAATACATGAATTTATTTCTGCATTCTCTATTCTGTTCCATTGGCCTATGTGTCTGTTTTTATATCACTATCATGCTGTTTTGGTTACTATAGCTTTGTTGTATATTTTGAAGTCAGGCAGTGTGATGCCTCCAGCTTTGTTCCTTTTTGCTCAGGATCAGTTTGGCTATTCCAAGTCTTCTGTGGTTCCATATGAATTTTAGGATTATTTTTTCTATTTCTGTGAGGAATGTCCTTGGTATTTTGATAAAGATTGCAATGAATCTATAGATTGCTTTGAGTAGTACTCTTGCCTTTTAATCTCTTCAAATGCCGTTATCTGTTAAGAATACAAAAAACAAAACTACTCTAGGATATTCCTAAATTTTCACTCTTCCCCATATTCAGAAGGCATACAAAATATACTGTAATATTGGTGGCATCTTCTATTAATTTCAAATTAGCAAAAACTAGAAGAAATGCATTTAAAATGAATTAAGGCTCAGTTCTTATCTTGTAACCAAAATTAAAAACATTTAAAATTTTAGTAAGTTTGAACTTATCTGAAAGTATTTTTAAACATTATCAATATGAACACTAAATATTCTAAAATATACTTTGTAATTAAAATAAGTTATTTTATGTATATAAAAGGTATTTTTAAAAAGTTCTATCAGGTTTTAAATTTTTCCAAATATTCCTTAAAATAGGGAGGAATTTTATTCCAGTCTAGAAACTTTATATTTCTATTTGGATATACATACCACACTCTAGTATCTTCATCAGAAAAACATGAATTTGTGAGCCAACTAGAGGTCATGTATAGTTAAGAAGAAATTTAGTTTCTCAGGCAAATTAACATGGAACAATCTGATTCCAGGATATAAAACATTTGGGGAGGTTTAAGAAGTGAGGTCATATGACATGGGTCATGTCAGTTCCCATCAAACTGAAACAATTATTATCATTTTCTGTATTGTATCCTAACACATCTTCCCAACTTCCCAGGAAATAACCTCCTGTTTCTCTACCTTCTCCTTCTCCTACTTCTTTTTTTCTCTGTTAACCGAGGCCCAATGTTTGAAAATTAAATGAAGCAAAAAATACAATGCAAAGTAGTACTCGATATAATAATATTATTTTTAGTATTTGAACATACATATTATACTTTAGTATATTTATCAGAAGAGCATAATCACTTCGTCAACATATATATATAGTGCTCTGATGAACAGAACTTGGCCATTCAAGTTCTAAGTGCAAAAGAAATAGAACGACTATTAGAGAATTAGAACCACAGCCTGACTTGCAAAAGTACATGGAAGTAATTCTACTCTCCACACACAATGCAAACATGATAAGAACATCCACTGAATTGAAGTCAAAGAGCAAACTGCGTATTAAAAGGCAATGAGAAACCATCTAATAGAATGGCTAAAATAAACAAAAAACTAACAATACTAACTGCTGGCAAGAAGGCAGAACTTTCAAATATTACTGGCATAAGTGCAAAATATTATAGATAACTTTGGAAAATAGTTTGACAGTTTCTTATAAAGTTAAATATACCTTTACTACCTTTACCATATGATCCAGCAATTCCACTCCAAGGTATTTATCCAAGAGAAATGAAAACTTATATTAACACAAATGTTTACGGAAGCTATATTCATAATTGCCAAAACCTGGAAATCACCCAAATGTCCTTAAGTTGGTGAATGGATAAGATGATGGTACATCTGCATAATGGAACACCACTCAACAACAAAAAGGAATAAATCATTGACATTCAAGCACATGGATGAATCTTATATGCATTATGCCAAATGAAAGAAGCCTCAAAAAGCTACATATTGTGTAATTCCATTTGCATGACATTCTGAAAAAGGCAAAATTATAGGAGCAAAGAACAGATCAGGGATTTGCCAGGAGCTGGGGGTAGAGAAGGAAGAGCTGACTACAAAGGAGCAAAAGAAGGGAATTTTGAGGGGGTATGAAGTTATTTTGTATCTTGAACATGCACTTGTCAAAACTAACAGAACTGTACATCCAATGAGTAAATTTTATTGGCAAAATAAAATAAGCAAAAACTTTTTTAAAAAGTAATGAGGTTTTACTAGATTAATTAGATTCTTAAATTTTGCTGAATAGATCCCTTGATATGCCACAAGCAACTACTTCAACTGGACTGTCACCCTAAAGTCAACAGGGGACCCAATAATGATTCAGTCTTTTTCAAAGTGAATGTCACAGTTAAAATAGTGGGAAGTGATCAATGCTTCAGCTGATAATTGCATAAGGAGTTGTGGAGCATTTTAGGACTTAAAATGCTATTTAACTAAAAGGAATAGAATTTTTTCTTTTCCTTTTGGCTACAACTTAAGTCTTAAGCTGCAATTGCTCCTATGCAGAATGTGGGAGAAGAGGAAAAAATGAAAGATAAAGATGTATAGGATTTCCATCCTTTTTTTCATATACAAATGTTTGTTTACTTTTGAGATTCATCATTAAAAATCCTACTCTGTCTAAACAAGGACCAGGAAAATGCATGTAAGCAGCTTTGAATCTATCTAATCTATCCAACACAGAACTTCACCCTTCTTCACATGCTTAGGATAGGATCTACAAAAATAACATCTTCCTTTATTTATTTATTTATTTTTTTTTTGAGACAGAGTCTCGCCTTGTTGCCCTGGCTAGAATGAGTGCCGTGGCGTCAGCCTAGCTCACAGCAACCTGAAACTCCTGGGTTCAAGCAATCCTTCTGCCTCCCGAGTAGCTGGGACTACAGGCATGCGCTACCATGCCCGGCTAATTTTTTCTATATATATTTTTTTAGTTGTCCAGATCATTTCTTTCTATTTTTTTTGGTAGAGACGGGGTCTCACTCTTGCTCAGGCTGGTCTCGAACTCCTGACCTTGAGCGATCCACCCGCCTCGGCCTCCCAGAGTGCTAGGATTACAAGCATGAGCCACCACGCCCGGGCAGCAACCATCATTCTTTTAGAAATCTGGCCAGTGGTTCTCAAAGTGTGGCTCCCAGACTAGTACTGGGTGAAATCACCTAGGAACTTGTTAGAAATATGATCCTGGGGCACTATGCCAGGCCTCCGGAATTAGAACTTCTTTGGGTTGGGCCCAATAATCTGAATTTTTAACAAGCCCTGTGGGTGATTCTGATTCTGATACATGGCCAAAGTTTGAGAATCACTGTTCCAAGACAGGAAATAGATACAAAATGCACAGTTATCAAGAGGAAATAAATTTCTTCACCTAGAAAACCTAATTAATAAGTAAAATAAGACACTAAAAAATTATTTTAAAATACAAGTCCAATCACATCATTCTTTTCTTAAAAGCCCTGAAAGGGTCTTCTTTGCTCTAGGACGGGGTAGCCAAACTATAGCCCAGAGTCAAATCCACTCTGAAGCTTGTTTTAGTGGAACCGAGCCATGCAAATTCATTTACACATCTTGCTTTCACAGTAACTGTGGCAGAGACCAATGTGGCCCACAAAGCCTAATGTACTTTTATCTTCTGGCCCTTCACAGAAAGTTTTCTGACCCCTGCTAAGTACAATTTATTCAACTCAGTAGACAGAGATCTCCAAAATCTTGCCATAATTTCAGATGTTCCCACATCTCCAGCAAATAAAACTTTCAGTCCTATTTTTATACCACGATGGTTCTATGACCATTCACACATACTGCTGCTTCTGACTAAACCCCTAAACCCCCTTTCTGGCTAATACCCACTTATTCTCCTTCAGCTGTTGTCTCATCGCCTTCCCAGGGAACCTGTCCCTAACTCTTGACATCTAGACTGGTATAGATGCCCCTGCTGTATGTTCTTAAAGCCGCCCCTGTCCCCATACCATCTTCCACTCATTAACAGTGTGACTTGTTTAATCTTCTTTTTTTCCATCTAGACCATATACTTCACGCAGGCAAGGGCCAGGCATGTTTTGTTGTACTCTACATCCCTAGTACATGACAGAACTTGGTATAGAGTCAGCACTCAATAAATACTTTCTGGAATGAATAAATATCAAAAAAAGGTACAGTATCTACGTGTATATGGGGGGCGAGGGGGTTCACAATAACCATAGAAACCATAACTCTGAAACACTTCTAACTCAAATATTTTAGAATGGTTAAAAAAAAAAAAATCACAAAATTTGACTATGAAAGAAACAATTTAAACATAAGGGAGACATACAATGTTTCTGCATGTTAAGACCCAGGAGTAAAAGTGTTAATTCTTCCCAAGGTTTACTATCTGTGGGTTTAATTCATGGAAAGTTTTGCTTTTTATGACATTTAAAGAAGGGAAACTATCATATTAAGTAATATTCAAGCTAATTAAGCAAAAAGTATTAGGAAATGTTTAACTGTATCATAAACAAACAATGTGACTGCCCCTCTCATATGTAGTTGGAGGACATGTGAACTGGGCAGTAATTTCATACCATGTATCAAATGTCTCAAATAGTGTCAAAGAATCCATATTCTCACCAGTAGTTACACTTCTCCAATTATGTCCTTAAAACAATGTTCTAAATGTGAACAAAGAGTTATTGGTAAGAATGCTCACTGCGACATTTTACTCTAGCAAAATACTGGAAACAAATTAATGTTGACAGTAAGTGCACAGCCAGCCAAATCAACATCCATCAATAGACTATGAAACAGTCATTAAAAATTGTTTTTAAGGCCTATGTGCCTGGCTTAGAGCAGGTTCCCAGTGAGTATCTGCTGGACAAATAAACATGAAACAGAACAAGAAAATACTCATACTAAAACATTAATTACCCAAAGTGTGAAGCAAAACTACATAAAGAGAGGGAGGGAGGGAGAGAACATAAAAGAAATACATGAAAATGTTCATTACAGATGGTTATCTCTGGGTAGTGATTACAGGGCATTTTTCTTTTCTACTTTGTAATATGTTGTATTTTCTAAATACTTTCAGGTTAGAGCAAGGTTCTGGAGTCGGCAAGATCACAGTCTATGTGTCACTTTAAATAAATCCCGTAATCTCTCTAAGCCTCTGTTCTTCATCTCCACGTTGGGATAACAGCAGGTCATTGGATTAAATAAAATCATGCAGGCAAAGCATTCAGAGCATGCCTGGGACGACATAACAAACCATTAAACATTAGCTAGCATCCATGATTTCCCTACATCTACAATTACATGTTCTTTATGATGATATAAATCTTAATTTAAGAATTAGACTTCAACATACCTTTGCTTCTTCTAACATTTCTTGTGTTTCTTCTTGAGAATGGCTAATGAAAACATCACCAATTTGGTAAGGTATCATTAAACGGTCATCGTCTGCAAGCATGATGTCATCACAAGCATCTTCTAAATTTTGGAGTTGTTTCTATAAATATAAAAGTAAACAGCAATGACAATGTATTCAAAATTCCCTGACAGAAGCCAAAAGCCAACTTTAATTTGGGGGACTCTTGGAGGGACCCTTTCACAGAGGTATTACCACACTAAAACAAGACTTTGATTTCTTACATTTTTAGATGACATTTCATTAGGAAGCACTTACAAGCAAAATAACACATTGTCCTCTGGATATTCCTAGATTGCTATAAGTACCCTGTGGTGGACAGGAGATATCCAAATTTCTATTTTAACAATGTTCCATTTTGTGAATTCTGCCTTCCTACAAAAACAAAGTCAAAAAAACCTACGTACATCTCCCAGTCTTGCTTGCTGATAGGCGTAAGTAAATCACGCTGGCATGGCAAAGTACGAATGCTGTGCCAGCATGTGACAGGGTGTAAATAATGACTTAAATTCCACCGATCAGATGCACTTGAACTGGACTTCAACTCAAGAGAGCTGCATGAGGAGACAGGCTGGGCACAAGGCCTCAGGTGTGCAGTGGTAGATGGCGGTGGCAGTGTCAGCAGCTCAGTGTCCCCAGGACTGCGGGGGCGGCTTCCTCATCATGGAGGCAAATGCAGTTCCATTGCCACCCAAGTTCTCTGGACGTGTGGTTCTGGGACTCATTCCGGGAACCTCACCCTAGACTCAAACCCCTCAACAATTCTGTAAGTTATCTCACAGTTCTTAAAAAATGACTTTCTACTTTAACTTGAATGGATCGTGTTATCTGCAGCTAAGAGTCTAGAGAGATATAATCACTTGTTAACTGAATTCAGTTTTAAGTAGCAATAGTATAAAGAACTTGTTTTTTCTTAAATAAGATACCGTTAATACCTTTTTTACTTCTATTTCTTCCTTCAGCTCTGTGATTCTACTCGTATTCCGTGCAAATTTGTTTATCTTTTGTTGATCTTCAAAAGTAACATTGACATCTTCTGCAGCCTGAAAAAAGGTTTTAATTTTTTATAGAATTTTAATGAAAAACCTATAGCTCAGCTTTTTATACCGCTCTAAAATAATAACCTACTTGCCCTCATACAATCAAGAATCACAAGAGGTATAGAACATAAACAAATGTCTTATTTTTTGCTCCACCAGCTTAAGATTTGTTCATAAGTCTATAACCTCTTCTGATATTCTACAGAATAACTCCTAAGCCACAAAAACATTTCAAATATCAACAATTAATAAATTCTAAAAAAAGATAGAAAAAAGTTATCCAACTTTTGGCCTAGAACAGAACGTCTCAAGTTACAACATTCTTTCATCAAGATAACCCAGGAAACAAAAAGTTATGTGGTCAAATAATATCGGTTAATTCCTCATATCAGTTTTTTTTTTCCTTAGAATCACAAGTTGCATGAGCTTATTGTGGCAATCAGAAATCTGACAGTTTCTATAGTTTTTAACCCAACAGACATACTGACTAGATGGTCACTATGCATTTCCATTCATAGTAAAAATTGTGTTTATTTTAATATAGACCCTGTTTATATGCCTTAAGAAGGTTGAATTTGCTACAGAATGATGAAAATTCAATGTTTAATATTAAAAAATATTTTATGTGACTAAATTTACAAAACTGCAAATAATGTTAAGAGTGCTTAGATGGCATAAATTAGCTATGAAATAATAAAAATAATAGCTAACACTGAGAGCTTACTATGTGCCAAGAACTTTCTAAGTGCTTTATCAACTCCACTCATCCTCCAATTGATCTTTAAGTAGGTTCACAGTACTACTGTTTTACAGATGGCAGTACTCAAGATGTGCCTTCAGAACCGTGGCACAGAGAGTTTACATTTGCCCAAAGCCATGCAGCTGGTAAGCAGGGGAACTTGATTTCAGCCCAGGCAGTTTGGCTCCAGAGGCCACAATCCATGAATTCTTGGAAACTGAATGCAAAAGTGTCTGTGTGTGAGTGTACGTGTACACTCGTGTGTATGTGTGTGTGCACATGCACACAGACTTATGCACATTTGGAAGAGGCAGCAGGAAGTCAGTGTTCATCAGATTCTCAAAGGAGTCCCATATATTTAAAGAACAAAACAAAAAACCAGACTCTCGGGTTTCCCCTCATTTATAAAATAGGAACAAGAGCACTTGATTATAATTTAAAGGAGGAAAGGGGTGTTGTGTGCGTATAAATAGTCCTTATTGGAGGACTATTTTTAGCTCTTTTGCAATAACAGTAATGGGTTCACAATATCTACACTCCATCCTATACCTGGTCTCTTGTGACCAATGATATAAGATACGTGGACTGTCATTTCTCAGAGGTTAAGGGCAACTTGCAGTGTCAAGCAATACAGGGCTCAGTGGTCAGAATACAGAGGTAGAGCCTGGACCATAGCCCTCCCCTCAGTCAGGCTGTCATTCCAACAGACAATTTCACAGGCATCACCCTCAGAGACGGAGAGTAGAGCTTGAAAACATTCTTTACATCATGCTACGTATAGCTTTGAGTATTCCACCCTGGGCATAATTTTTATGAATATGGAAGTTAGGAAACACTGAGATACACTAAAGAAACCAAAGGAAAGTCTACATGTAGATAATCTCGACATTCAAATCATTCTGCCTATGAGAATTACCAATTCCCTAAGCAAATAGAGAACAGAGAATTCTGAAGAGTTCCTCCTTAGCTGAAGAGCTTAGGCCATTTAATTTAACTATTGAGCCCCTGATACCCTTCTAGTAATTACAGATGCATGTGTCACTGTGAGGGTTTAGCAGGGTGATTCACGGGAAAGGACCTAGCACAGGGCCTGACACATACCTGACGTTTCTGAAGTTGAATCTGAATCATGCTTGATCAGACTCAAATATACATAGTTTCTGAAAAGCGGCAGAGAGAATTTGGCTACCTGCTTTCTGTCTTTCCAAAGTAGCATTTCCTGTTGCGGCCCCACCAAAAAAGCAGCCACCAGCTCACATTTGTCCCCTGGTGTCCAATTCCTTCCAGTGATTTCCCATGGGGGTTAAGGGCTAAAGTTGGTGAGAGTCAAACATGCACTGGCACAACTGCATGCTGCCCAGTGGAATGCTGTTTACAGCAGAAAGTACGGCATCAGCACTTTCGATGACTAACAGCAGTGGTTTCTGTTTGAATCTCACTGTTCTAGAACACTCCTACATTTCTTGAAGCTGCATTTTAGCAGGGAGGGAATAATTCTTAACTGGAATCAAGGGATGTTGAGAGATTGATTTACAGGGAGAGTGTGTGCAAAATGGCATCTAAGTATATACCTTCTTCTGGAAGGGTCTTTGCAGCTTTCAACAGATTCTCTCAAAGGGATCCATGACCCCAAAAGGTTAGAAACTCCTGCCTTAAGGGAAGCCAGATGTAGTTACTACCACTCACAAAATCACAAGAATTTTAGGAGGAAGGAGGTTTTTTTGCAGCAATGACGCAGCACAGAGAGGTGCAAAGAGACAGAACGGATTCCAAGCCCAGCAATCGGGAACCCCGGGCAAACCACTCAGTACTCTGCAGCCACCTCAGGTTTGTCGTCCGTAAAATGCAGAAGCTAGTTCCTACCTTACACGGGTGACAAAATGAGTACCCAGCATAAGGCCTGAGCATGGAGTCACCTTTCGGTAAGTGGGAGCTAAGCACTTTATTTCCTGAATATTGTTTACCGAAAATCATTACAAAGGGAGAACAGATCTGGAAGGAAATTCTGCTAGGCCTGAGAGAAATATGATTGCTCAAGACTTAAGGTGAAAATTAAAATTCCCTGGGCTCTGACTATATCCTTGAGAATTAAAATCTTACGGCATTACAGAAGAAAAGTGAACCATATTCACTCATGCCCCACACTGAGTTTGAGTATTACCCACAGAATCTGCACTGACAGCTGGGTCCCCAGAAGAAAATTCTGGCCAATTTCAGTCTGCTTTTATTTTTATTTTTAAAAGGCATCTACCTAGTCTCTGATATAAAATTTAGTTTTGTATTTTTATTCACCTTTCATGCAGTCATTCATTTAGAACTACTTAGTGTTTCCTGTGTGCCAGGCACCTTGACAAGAGAGCCACAGTCCCACCCTCAGCAACACTGGCAGGCTTATGCTCTGGTGGAGAAGGAGGGCACAAAACAAGATGCACTAGATAATGTTAGATGGTGATAAATGTGATGGTTAAAATAAAATAGTTTAGGGGCTGAAAGTTTGGGAGACTGGGGAGTAAAGAAGGCTTCCTTAGATAGCAAGGTCAAAGGTGGCCTCTCTATGGAAGAATGAACAGAAATCAAACAGAGTGCAGACCCTCTTCTGGCCAAGAACCAGGTCTTAGACAGCAGAATTTTAAAGAAGAGAGGACTGAATCGTCTCATCTAAACCACCCCAGCAAAGGCATGACCAGTTGGCAGGTATGTTTTACAAACGTAAAGTACTACAGATTGTAAACAATTTACCTTTATTAAATTCAAAGGGCTAGCCCTCTGATATTTCACTCTCACTCAGCGGCATGCCTGTTATGTTTTCTCCTAGTGAGGGCAGAAGGGAAAACCATACATGTAAGCTAACCTATCAGGAATCATTCATAACACTGGAAACATCTTCAGGAGGACACTGCATCCATAATACAAGCCTTAATGGTTCCTAAGCTAAAGAAAAAGATCCTTTATGTTCTGGCTACCGCTACCCCTCTATATGTTCTTTTCCCACCATGGTTCAACCTCTCCTCCCTAATTATCTGCCACCTGGCCTTCCTTTTATTAAATGCTCTCAGAGCCTTAGCACAAGATATTTCCTCACTGGAAGGCCTCACTCCCTACCCAACTTTCCTTTCCTCTCCTTACATAATCTCACAGATCTCAACTTAGATGGCACCTTCTCTGATCTCAAAACCGACCTCATGCTGGCCCTCATTTCACAAGCACTTTTCCTTAATCAACTCTCATCAGAGTCGGAAACTTTAATTTTCTGTGTGACTGCTGACTAATGCCTGCCTCGCTCCCAGAGCGTAAGTTCTGTGACTCTATGAGGATAAGGGGGTAAGAACTTCATTATTGGTCACCCACAGTTATTGCCACTTAAAACTGAGACTGTGCCATATTATACGTGTAAAATAAGTTTACTGAATCAAAGGGAAAAAAAACTGGTAATTAAAATTTTGCAGTAGAAGTCCAGGGTTCAAATCATCCTACCACTTTTTTGACATTCACTTCAGTTTCCACGTCTGTACAATGGGAGTGAACCACAACTCCTACCTTCCGTGGAATTAAAGGCCATACTAACAACAGAGAGTCCAATTTAACAAAATACAGGTGAAGAGACTCTCACAAAGTTTCGTACTCATCTGCATCACCTTGGCCCTCGACCCTACTCTGGTATTCGGTAAAAATTTGTGGATGGTAGACCAGTAGGGTGAGCAATTCATCCTGAGTTGACTGGGGCTTCCCCAGCTTTAGCATTCCCTCAGTCTCATGCAAATTATTAGGACAGGTGGTCTGCCTACGCCAGGCACAAGTGGCATACACTATGTGGTACTGGTCAGGAGAGCAAAGGAAGTTAAGTTCTAATGTGTTGTTAAAAGTGGAATGAAAGTAAACATCCTAAAAACCTGGAACGCAAATCCCTTCAGCCAGGCGCTTCTCATGAGCGAACCCCTCAGCAGTTAAAAACACAGACTCTGGAGTCAGAGCATCTTTGTCTAAATGCTAGCTTAGCATCTGTGTCTCAGTTTCCTCACCTGTTAAATAAGAATTAAAAACAGTCCCTCCCCCAAAAGGATTATTAAATAATACATGCAACCCACTTAGAACTGTGCCTAGCACACAGGAAAGCCCCAATAATTATCAGCTGTTATTTCCTTGTCCTCATCCCCATTTTGTTTTTCTTCTATCTAGATACCTTTGAGCATCTGGGGAGATTTACGGGATTATAAACTGCAAACGGAAGTTTAGCATGTTTAGTTGTTAAAAGGTGTACTTTGGGAAAAACAAAGCATGAGTTTGAACTCCAGCTCTGCTTCTTACTGGCTGAGTCACTTTGGGGCCACTAAACACTCTAAGTTTCTCCATTGGCAAAGTCGGGGAAACCCATGTGCTTGCTGAGTTGCTGGGAAGATAACGGATGAACCGACGGCTGCTGGGCCCTGGCACATCGTCCATCCGCAACAAATACCGGTTTTAGCCTGGAGGCAGCGGCATCGAAAATGCATGGGCGGCTCCGCGCTGGACACAGGAGCTTTATGGCCTGACAATCCCCGAATGCAGGGGCTGCTGTGCCCCTGATGAGCTGGGTAACCTAGGGCACGTCACTCCACCTCCCCGAGCCTCCTTACCTGTAAACGACGGTACTAGCAGCACCTACCCGTGGGCTTGTGTGGGCTCTACCAGGTAAAGCGCCAAGCGTAAAAGCCAACCGCAGTCAATGGGACCTTCGGTTTCCCACACCCCAAGGGCAAGACCTGGGCCGCGAGGTCCTCAGGCTCCACAGGGGCACCCTTAGCCCCGCAAGGGGCGGCCCAGAGCCCTCCGAGGGTCCCGGCCCGGCCGCCCTACCCCGGCTGGCTGGGTGCCTAAGGAAACGCTCAGGGCGCCAGGCGCGGGCAGGCCTCGCTGCCGGGCCGCTCTCAAGGCCGGGGGTCTCGGCCCCGGGTTCCACACCGGGCTTCAGGGCTGCGCACCCCCCACCCCCAGCGGCCAGACCCCGCGGCCGAGCCCCGGCCGCCGCCCGAGCATCGCGCGCCGCAGCGCCCCACTCACCGCCTTCTTCATGGTGGCCGCCATCTTGGGACTGCACTACGGCGCGCGGCGGGGAGGGCCGCAGTGGCGCGCTCCTCCCTCGAGCCCCCCTCAGTCTCTTTTAGCCCAGGACTGTCCCCCGAAATACAACGCTGTCTTCACATCCCCTTCTGTTGAGTCTTTGACCGATGATTCCCAACGGCTAAGACTCAGGGAGGAAATGTAACTTGGAAGGACTTGGTACATGCCAATTAAAGGGACAGGCCACTCCTCGTGAGCCGACATAAACAGGGGGGTGTGGCGAGTGGCTGCGGGCTCCAGCCGCGGGCAGCAGGAGGCGCGCGGCTCCCAGGAAGGGAAAAATGTATCCGGCCAACAAACTTAGCACTGAGAAACTGCCCTTCCAAAAAAGGCAAGGAACTAATGTCCTCGGCACAAAGGGTGTGAGGTTTATGTGCCTTGATAATTCAGATGGTGTTAAGGAGGAGACACTGATATTAGTTTATTCAACAATATTATTGAACAGTTTCTGCACAGTCTGTGACACTTGTGCCTCCTGATTGTTAATTTTTTTTCTCTTTCTCTTTTGCCTTAGGACCCCTTTACACTCTTCAAGATTATTGAGGACCCCAAAGAACTTCTGTTTCTGTGGGTTATATTTACTGCATTAGAAATTAAAATAGTTTTTAAATGTATTAATTCATTTAAAATCATTTTAAGATCCTATTCCATAGTAATAAAAAATAACATTTTAAATTAAAAGTAACTATATTTTCCAAGACAAAAAAAAAATATTGAGAAGAATGGCATAGTTTTACAGTTTTGCAAATAGTCTGGCTTAATGGAAGGTTAGATGCTCATACCTACTTCTGTATTCAGTCTCTTGAGATAGGTTGTTTGGTTGTATATAAGAAAAGACTCTATCCTCATACAAATATGTGGTTGGAAAAGGGAGCCCCGTGGATCTCCTGAGAAAGTCTCAGGGACTCTGGGGGTCCACTGGCCACAGATTGAGAACTGCTCTCTACACAAGCCTTCTCTCCAAGCCCCGATTTCTTCTCTGGTTGAGTGGGAGTAGGGGGCCCTCATAGCACCCTGTGAAGCACGTAGCCCCACGTGGGCATCGCCTGGTCCCTCAGTCGGCTCCTGGCTCTGGACGCCCTCACATTGGCATTGTGTTTTCCCTGTGTCTAGCTTACGCGTGCTTAAGATGTATTTGTTGAATGAAGGAGGTTTTTTTAGGGTTAAATCTTTGCACAGGGTCTGGCACGTAAGAGACGCTCCGTCAGCGGTACTCATTCCTTCCAGAGCTACGTTTAAAAGCACTGCAGAAACAGACAGTGGAGGGGGAGGTAGACACAGATGGGCAAAATCGTTACAAACGGTACCGAGTGCACAAAGGAAACATGCGGCGCTGAGATGGCGCAGAAGGGAACTGGCCACTAGGCTGACAGAGGGCGACAAGGAGCCAGCGTGGGGAGAGAGGAGGACAGAGGACTCCAGGCACAAAGGGCAGGGATAGGAAGAGCTTGGGTAGACGCATAGAAAAGGGCAGAGCAGCATGGAGTGGGGCCGGGGTGCAAGGCAGGGCCGATCTGGGGCGTTTTAGACCATGGCGAGGCCAGAGAGAGAGAGAAAGTTCTGACTTTTCCAGTCTTTCGTTAAGAAATGGCTGGGCTGAAAGGTGAGCCTCAAGGGAGCGTGCGTTTTGAAGAAGTGTAATTCGATTGTGGGAAGTGAAAGTAGCATGCGGTGGGGTGTCAGAGGGAGAAGCACTTCAACTCTCAGAGCCGGAGATTTTAGGACAGGAAGGGACCTCAAACCTTCATCTAGGCTAACCTTTGCCTTGCACTGGCAATATAATAATTATAGCAATATGTAAAACAGCATGTATTCTGTGGCATGCACTTTGCTAAATGTTTTCATTTTCACCATACCGCACGATATTGTTATCAGCCACTTTACAGGTGAGGAAATGAAGTTTTAGCAGGACAAAGTTACTTGGCCAAAGCTGGAACAGTCAGGAAGTAGCAGAGCCTGGGTTTGAACTCAGGCCAAACTGGCTGCAGAGACCACACCTCAAAGCACCGGGCTTTACACATCAGTTCAGGTCATGCAGTCAGATGCATCCTGGATCGGGCCGCTCACGGTGCAGATTAGAACTCTTATCTCCTGATTTGCTGCATGAGTAAAGCGTTTAAGACCCATTAGAGGGCGTGCTAGAGCCAGACTGCCTAGGTTCCAATCATACCTCCACCACTTCCTAGTTTTGATATTGGACAAAACTATTATTTTGATGACAAAAATAATAAAACCTCCCTAATAGGATTGTTGCAAAGAGGAGAAGAGATGATGCATACAAATAAATTACATTCTAAGCTCTGAGGAGACGTTACCTATAATTACTTTCTCAATTCAGCCCCATTGCCCCTGAAATTCCTCTTCCCAAGGTATGATCTTTCAAAACTCCACTTAAGGAACTCCCCCAGCTCAGTATTACTACTAACCACCACTGTGGCTCCTTGCTGCTCAGCGTTACTACTAACTAACTACCACCGTGGCTCCTTGCTGCTCAACGTTACTACTAACTAACTACCACTGTGGCTCCTTGCTGCCCAGCGTTACTACTAACTAACTACCACTGTGGCTCCTTGCTGCTCAGCGTTACTACTAACTAACTACCACCGTGGCTCCTTGCTGCTCAGCGTTACTACTAACTAACTACCACCGTGGCTCCTTGCTGCCCAGCGTTACTACTAACTAACTACCACTGTGGCTCCTTGCTGCCCAGCATTACTACTAACTAACTACCACCGTGGCTCCTTGCTGCTCAGCGTTACTACTAACTAACTACCACCGTGGCTCCTTGCTGCTCAGTGTTACTACTAACTAACTACCACCATGGCTCCTTGCTACTCAGTGTTACTACTAACTAACTACCACTGCTCCTTGCTGCTCAGCATTACTATTAACTAACTACCACCATGGCTTCTTGCTGCTCAGTGTTACTACTAACTACCACCATGGCTCCTTGCTGCTCAGTGTTACTACTAACTAACTACCACCATGGCTCCTTGCTGCTCAGCGTTACTACTAACTAACTACCACCGTGGCTCCTTGCTGCTCAGCGTTACTACTAACTAACTATCACCGTGGCTCCTTGCTGCTCAGCGTTACTACTAACTAACTACCACCGTGGCTCCTTGCTGCTCAGCGTTACTACTAACTAACTACCACCGTGGCTCCTTGCTGCTCAGCATTACTACTAACTAACTACCACCGTGGCTCCTTGCTGCTCAGCATTACTACTAACTAACTATCACCGTGGCTACTAGCGTCCATCTGCAGGGATGCTGCTTCTTGAGTCAGCAGCGTCCATTTCAGATGTGCAGAAACTGGAAGGTGTCCTGGGGGAGAACAATGACAATGGTTAGAACCATCATAACCTGGATTTTTTAAAGTAAAGTTTAAGACAAAGGCTGAGCTACCGCAAGAGCAAGGAAAAGGGGAATGAGGCAGGTCAGAAGAGGCAGAAGAGCCAGCACAAGGAGGCATCACCAGGCTGACCTCAGCTCGGGATCAAGCACAACCAGTTGCTCCACGTCTGGGGACTGTCCTCTAAGAGGCTGTGTTAACCCTGACACAGAAGAGTCCGCTGGGGGGAAGTGGGGGAAGACATTACCTAATGGTTCCCACTTCCCATTCACAGTCCAGCCCCGGGGGGAGCTAACTGCCTCCTGTTTCCAGGATGGTGTCGGACACAGAGGCTGGTAAAATCAGCTTGGAAATTCAGACTATGGTATACCAAAGGGTGATTGAAATAGATTCTTTTAGGCATTTAAAATTAGTTTGGTCCAAATGCTAATACATGTGCCACTGAGAAGCATGGAGAAGCCTGCCCCAGCCAGAGCCCACTTAGCACGATGCCTCCTCAGTGTCATCGAGCCAAGAAATTGCACAGGAAACGCTTGGCTCTAGGGACAGAAGGGCTGACTGAGAGTCGCTTCCATGCCGAGTGGGTGCGGGGTGGACATTGTTTCCTCTGATGGGTGCTGTGGAGGCAGAGGGTAGCTGGGGTTGGATCGGCAGCTCAAAGAAGCTGTGACTCTCATCCACCCCCTGCGATCTTTGGCTGTCCCTTCCTCACCACAAGGTGATGGCTGGTGCTCCTCCAAGCATTAGGTCTTCACACAAGGGCATGCAGAGGCAGAAAAAAAGGAGGGGCTGGCAGAGTCTTGGGGCACAGGGCAGTGGCATCAAATCTGGACAGGGGACAATGGGCTGACTGCCCGCAGCGTTGGCACTGACTTGGCTCTCTCTATGCCCCTGGCTTCCCCTTGCCCCAGAGGTTCTCCTGGCTCCGTTTCTCACCATTCCTGTCTCCCGCCTCTCCCCAGCACCTGCTGTCCTTTGAGCTAATCGCTCTCCTGGCAGGAAAACCAGTTCTGCAAGTGTGGTCGGTGTGGGGACTTTCAAGTCTTCTACTTAGCATCTTTTCATTGCCTGATATGGAACATTTCCAACCTTTGTTTCTGGTTCTTTATCCAACCAGGGACTGTCCCTATCTTTTTAGGCCAGCGAAACCGAGAAGCCTAGGGTACAAGTGGGAGCATGTTGAGGCTGCAGGTCAGGGAGGAAAATCACCAGTGACCACTCGAACAGACGTTCCTTTCTATTAGGTGGAAAACTTGGATCCTCCCACTGACTGGATCCAAGATATGTTTTATTTGGCCCACACAATGTTTTTGTTTAATTGAACCAATATTTGAAAATAGTGTGACTTCACTCCACAACATCATATTTTTAGCTTTGCTCGAGCTTGTAAAATCAGAGACTTAGTGACACTGGGCCTGTGTTCCTGCATGATGGCGGCTTCTGGTGCTGACTTGGCCTGGCCCATTTAGTTAGCCTTGATCTTGGACCTCCCAGCCTCCAGAACTGTCAAAAATAAATTTCTGTTGTTTATAAATTACCCAGATTCAGGAATTCTGTTGTAGCAGCACAAAGACAGAAGCTTTCGTTAAACACACCTACCACCCAGAAAAAAGCAGTACCTTCCTACCCCCTGTAAAGAGCAACTTTAGGGCCCTCCCTAGCACATTCAGTTCGGAACCCTGTCTCCCTATTAAACTGAAAGCGCCAAGGGAAAAAGACCATGCCTGTGTTCTTCATTTCTGTAATCGCAGAACCAGTTGGGAAGTGGGTGCTCAACAAATATTAACTAATGAGTAAATAAATGCATGAATGAATGTGCATTTGGGGAGTAATACAATAATATATAATACAACATAGCTGTGGATGAATTCATTCAGTTACAATGTACACAGGACCATAAAGTATCTCATTCATTTTGTTTTACGTGGACTCACTGCCAGAGCAACCTTCCTTTTTCCGCCAGATGTCACTGTGACTCCAGAATCCGACATACTCTCTCTGCAACTCCTTAGGAACCATCTACACTCTGCAAAGCAAGATGACACAAAATCAAGGAAACCAACCTGTCTTGGAGCCAAAATATAATCATCTTATGCTAGTTTGAATTTTTGTTTTAAGTTTTACCTGGCAAAAAGCACAACATTTTAAAAGTCTTCCAATGTATACAATGTCTTTAGACCTTTATAAAATAAACGAACCTGTTTATTTCAAGGGCAAGTGCTAATAGCAACTTTGAGGTTGAGAAAGGAGTTAGCACTATTATAAGTAGCAGTTGCAGAATTAAAATATAAATTTCCTAGTGTGATCCATTCATTAAAGATTTATTCAGATCGCAGTATGCACATGGCATTGAGACAGCAGCCACTTCACACTGAGGCTGCTCCTGAGGGGACCTGCTTTGCAGCAAAGTGGGCATCTTATTTGTGACCACCAAATGTCTTTTGAATACTTTTCTCTATATTTGCAGAAATTGCCAGGTCATGAGTTTTACCTCTCCATGTTATTCACAGAAGTCAGAACTCAACTTCTTAGCATCATTTAAACTAGGATGCAGGCCTAGGTGAAGCCACTCAGATTCACCAGTGCTAGACTTTGTTTTCTAAGTGGCATGGGGGGGGGGGGCGTGTTGGCAGGAGCCACAGAGAGCCCAGTCCTGGAGACGAGGGCAGCCTGGCAGAGGGACGTGGAGCTCCCTGAAGCAGCAGCAAAAGAGGCCCTGCTGAAAGTGCCCTGGCCACAGTGACCCAGGCCCAGAGGTGCTGGGATCATAGCAGCCAGCCAAGTCCAGCAAGGTGATTCCAATGTCAACCCTAGATGTTTGCCTTCAGTGCAGATTCCCCTGTCCCCTCAGAAACAGTCTGTGCACATCCCAGTCCCCATATCCAGATCCTGCTGCTGAACTAGCTAGAGGGGATATACTGCTTGCCACCAAGAACCCCATAGAGATTGATTGATTGGTTGATTGATCGATCGATTTAAGAAAAGTTATTCTTTGCCATTATAAATTCAGCCAAGACAATCAGGAAAGAATGGAGAGACAAAATGTAGCAATATTCTTTAGATGGTTATGAGATGCTTCTGAACATAGACAGCTACCGAGGTAGAACTCTCTTTTAAGGAAAAAGAAAATCCTCCTTACTATGTTGCCATGGCACACACTGATTACAACCACAGTGGTGCTGATTTTCAATGCTTTTTATTTTAGATGTCACCTTCCCAAGTAGCTCTCAGGACATATTGGTGTAAAATTGACACAGACCTTAATGAAGTGCCACAGGCTGAGGGTGTATCAAAATCACAACAGAGCCGACAGCAACCCCAAGACCAATACGACCAACCCCACCGCCACTGCAAAATTAAAATCAGCCGGTAGGGATTGCACATGTAAATGGAGGAAAAAACAACAGTTAAGAAAAAGAGAGAAGCTGTACTGATAGCTCAGCCACCGTGTTGATGCTTGTAAAAACCTCAAAAGGCTTCACGACCGATCCCTTTGGAGAAACCTTGTTCTTTCTTTATCTTAGTGATAAAGAAGGGATGAGATTGAACGCATCATGGGATCCACTGGCAATAATTAATGTGTCTTTAATTTTTGTCTGAGCAAAATACTTTGCAAGCGTTGAGGCTACAAAGAGGGATATCAAAAAGTAGCCCCTACGCTCAATGCTGATACACTGCCACCCAGAAAAGAGATTAATGCTTAGAAATGTTTAGAAAGCAGTTTAATAAAGTGAATACAATTTTTTATTGCTTTAAGAATAAATCTATTTGTGGCCATCTAGTCTATGAAAATAGACCTAAAACTTAGACCTAAAACTTATAAGACAGTGTTTATTAAAGCAGTGTTTATAAAAGTAAGGCGTTTGAACTACCTTAAGAGTTTCACAAAAGGGACCAGCGTAAGAGGCCCATGAGATTTCCACAGTAACATACATTTATCACAATGCCAATTTTGAAAGTAATGACATGGGAAAACATGTTGAAATAAAGGTAGCTTACAAAATTAGAATTTCAATTTTGATTTTTAAAAAAAATCTTTACAGATATAGATGGATATGTTTGGAAAAATATAGGAAGAAAATATATTAAAATGTTAATGTATAATAGTAATTTTATATCTAGGTGTCAGGAATTAAAGGTGACTTTTTGTTCTATTTTTACAATTTTCTCTATTTTCTCAATTTTTGAAAGTGAACATGGATTTTTTTATTCAGGTAGAAATCAATATTAATTTAATTGATATGTAATACAACAAGATATGACAATAAGTAATGAAAGCAAGCTTTAAAATCTGCACATTGTGATTCTAACTAAAAATTGAAAATCTACCCATAGATGGAATACATGGGAAGAAATATACAAAACTCTTCTTAGCAGGTGTCACTGGTGGTACCATGAAGTCCAGTTATTTTTTCTTATTTGTACTTTCTCAAATTTCCTTTAGTGAATGTATATGATTTTAATATTTCAAAAAATTATTTTTTAAAAGAGTACCATGTTATTACCCTTCTAAATAAAAAAAAAAAAGGAAAATCAGATAATTCTCACATTCCACCAGTCACAAAGTCTAACCATCAAAGGCAACAAAATTAAATCTTTTGAACAGGTTTTCCACAGTATTATTTTAAGTTTCTGAGGAGGAACAAAATGCTCTCTGGATATGAAACAGTTAACTACAATGTTTTAAATCCTCACAAATTAAATCTTTAATAGGATGAGCACAAATCTCATAAAACATGACTGCTGTAAGAAATTGCATTTATTCACTTAATCTATAAACGTGATTGTTATAAGAAATTATTTTGCCCACTTAAGCTTAACTAAATATATGTACTTTTTGATAATTTACTTAATACCATATGCATAGATATAGATAAAAGAAAGATATATTCCCTTGTTGGAAAGCAAGCTTCAGACTCATTGATCCCCATTTTCACCTTTACGTTTCTTAGAATGAAGGGTGCCTCTAGCAGATTCAAATCCAAATACACAGCAAAGCCTTATCCCTCCGCAAAACCAAAGTTAAGAGTGAGTTGCTATTGTATGTGTAAACGTAAATGAAAGCAGATTGACTCAAGTGTTTTCCTTATATACTCTCTTCAATTAAATAGGAAGAGCAGAGACAGTGACAGCTGCTAAGCTTGGAATTAGATATATCTAGAATAATTCCTGTCATGGTAAGGATTGGAAGACAGAGTTGAGAACTATTATATTAACATCAGGTAAGGAACTCAGCCTGAGGAAATAGCAGAATCACTTAAGTAAAGTCAAACTGTGGACCTGCAGCCCATACCTCAGAATTGTCCTCACCCCAGAGAGAGCATGTATACACTCATCCTTGTTTGGCCAACTGTCGCTCTGGGGATGTTAACGCCTTTGCACTTCCAGGTTTGGCCTTGCACCAGAGTGGCTGTGGGAGCTGCCGGTAGCCAGCAGGAAAGCCCCAGGAGGTGAGGCACAGCTGTGGTAGGTGCACCAAGCACAGCTGTTTGTCAGCTCAATGCCAGACCAGACAAACAGGTCAGGAGGACATAAGACAGGCACCAAAGACGTCCAACATCATTAAAATTAGTTATCAGCACAACAAATTGATCCTCTAAGACTGAATTCTTTGTAAGATTGGACAAGTACAGGGCTGAATCTGGTGAAGCCAAACTGGGACTTGAATACTGATGTCTCCTACACACGATTACTTAAGACCAAACAGTCCCCTTTAGGGGAATTTCCAGGAAAAGTCTTAGGGAATTGTTCTTTTGCAGAATTGGATCAGACCAGTCACATGTGGGTAGAAGAGAGCTTTCCCCTGAAACAAATGGACAGCCCTCACTGCCATCCCTTGCTGGAAAAGATCGGTCTGGACCCAGCAAAGGAGAGCTAGAGTGATGAACCTTAGATGCAGGTGAAGGAAAAAACAAATTGCTCTCACCTTGAGCCAGAGTCTAAGGATAGGGTAGAGGTATAATCCTGGCCCTGTTCACTCACTCCTTCATCCAACACATATTTATTGAATGTCATTAGCACCAGCCACAAAATTTGTAAGGCCCAGTGCAAAATGAAAATTCAGGGCCCCTTATCTAAACATTATTAAGAATTTCAAGATGGTAGCAGCAGAGCGTTGAACCAAGCGCAGGGATCTTCTGGGTACAGGACCCTGTGCAACTGCTCGGGTTCCATGCCTGCAAAGTCAGCCCTGACTGTCATCTACATGTCACTCATTGTGCTCAGTTCTAGGCATACATTGGCAAACAAGACAGATCTGGTACCTGTTCTCACAGAGCTTGGTGTCTAAGCTGGGATTTATGCCATTCCCTCCAGCAGTCTCCTTTCCCGGCTACCTTTCACAGCATGCTCACTTGCTACAGTGAGTTCGATTCTAGTAACAAACAAGTTTTCATGCAAGCTTCCCCTTGAACCTCTGGAGCCCAACTGAAGAATCAGCGACATATCCCAAAGCAAGGGTGGCAATCCAGCTATGTCGAAGAATGTCAGGTGTGGTACCAGGAAGCAGGTAAGTCTCTGAGGGGCAGCTTCCTAAGTGATTGTCAAGCGTAACTTTTAACTATCAGCATTAATTCAGATGGCTGAGACACCAAAAAGTTAGATTCACCCACCTGTTTCAGAAAGAAAAATACCTAAGCAATTTGACTCTTAAGAGTTGGAAAGCAAGAATCTTCAAATATCGCACTGGTATTTAACTGAGTATCACTCTGTTGGGGTTTATTTTAGTTAAACCAAACTACTGTTGTTTGAGGTTAATTGGCTTCAGTATTGGATGCTTGTGTGATCCTCCCTCCGCAGGTTTTTGCCTGTTATTAAATACATCTAGAGTTGTCCAGGGTGCCATATTGTGTATTCTGGAGTGAGTCTTTCTGTTTCACTGGCTCCAGCCTTTGTCACTGTGCCCATCACTGTCTTTGCTGTGGTACAGTCTCCTCTTGCCAATGTCTGTCACTACCACCACTACCCTGCTTTCGGAATGCACACTGTACTTTCTTGTACATTTTAGCCTGTAATTGCCAATAATTTCCTAAAAGACATCAGAGACAAGCTTGGCTGATGGGAGAATTAAAGAAAAGTTAAACCAGAGAATAATTTACAGATATCGAACAGGCTGAGACCTGACCTCGAGCCACGGAAGAGGCCTGTTTCCTGATTGTTCCATGGTCTGCCACCTTGGCAACAGGAAACTCTGCCTCCAGCACCAGAGGGTGTTCCAGTGATCTGTGCCCAGCTGACCTCCCAAGCCTCTCGAGTCTTCATTTGTTACCTGGAGATTGGCCTATTCCTAAAATGATTAACAGTAGGAATCTCTGCCTCCTTCAGGGAAAACCCTATCTTCACCAGTGGGGTTACGGCTTGGATCTGAGATCACAGGTCAATCATGCTATAATCTGTATCAGCTATTTTCCCAAAGCACGGTTGTCTGATTTTAGTAAATGTTATATGGAAGGTTGTATTCTAAGTTTTTTAAAAATCTCTCCTTTCAAGGGTTCAAATGTCTAGAAGGCCAATGTTTCAGTTGCATGTCTTTCCCTACAAGAAATTAAAACAAACTTGAACTACCTTAAACAATGAATGGTGATTTATTAAGCCACATATGGTGACCTCATGGAACCTACAGCAACCAGGATTCTATTTTGAGGAAATCGGATTCTTTCGTGTCAAGAGAATTCTGGTTTAAAAACATGTCTGCAAATTCTCTGACACCCTCTTGTTGGGAGCCAACATGGCTGTGAAAAGGCAGCTTACGGCAGCCATTTATGCCAGCCTTCACTTCCTCCTTCTTCCTCCTCCCCTGGAAAGTCCCACGCTAGATTTCCCGCGCGCGCCAAGACCAACGACCCCTGCTCCCTCACGTCACCCGTCTACCACCAATCAGCGAATGCCACAGGTCCTAATCTTACCCTTTCCCCTTCCCAGGGTATATAAGCAAGCACCCGACAATAAACGCTGAGGCTTGATCAGAACTTTGTCTTGCCTCCATTTTGTGTGTTTCTTGTCCTGTCTTTCCCCCTCTCTCTCTCTTTTCTTCTCTTCACCGGCAGGTAGTCCTCCCCTTACCCCCACGCTGTATGTCCCGCGGGTCGGGACATAAACTGGGGCCCAACGTGGGGCGAGGGGTTCGGACCGACACTGGTGCCACTTGGGGATGAATTCGGGCCACGGAGGAAAACGGATCGTCCAGAGGCGCCGTCGGGCCGTGGGGCAGTAACCGCGGAGGAGGAACTGACCGTCCAGAGATAGATTTGGGCCGCGGAGGAAACCCGATCGTCCGAAGGCTAAAACCCGATCGTCCAGAGGCGCCCTCGGGCCGCGGGGCAGTAACCGCGGAGGAAACCGACCGTCCAGAGGCAAAATCGGGCCGTGCGATCGTTGCTGGAGTAGCGCCCTAGCGAACGATAAAGGTGAGTGGTTACTGATAATCTTTCTGATACTTTTCTTGGGATAAGAATTGAGCTCTGACGAGCTCTTCTTTGATAGTCTTAAAGACTTTCAACGGACACACAAAATAGAAACCAACCCTCTGAGGCTCTAAGATAACTAAAAATACTTA
>CAUYSK010000526.1:0-24412 GCA_963575035.1 Avahi laniger | reverse complement strand
AGATTCTGATAACGTTTCAAAGTACAAACAACTGCCTCTTTCAAGGAGAACTATCATTAATTGGCAGCATGAATTAGCCTTCAACTTAACAGAAAAACTTCATGCAATATTTCAAAAAGAAAATACATATTATTCAATCGCTTTGAATCAATCAACTGATATGACTAACTCAGCACAGGTTTTATACTTCATTAGGGTCATGACAGAAGATTTTCTTTGCTACAAAGAGTTACTTGCTTTGGGCACTCTTGCAAACAGCACATGGGGAATAAATATTGTTAACAACTCTCAAGATACATGTCATGAAGTTGGACTGAATTTGATAAATTTAGTGGGTGTAGGTACAGACAGAGGGTGCACCTTCCATGATGGGAAAACACAAAGGGTTTACTGTACAGATAAAAAAAAGTATTAACAGATCCAGATGCTCTCATTTCTCACCCATGTACCTTGCAACAGCAAAAACTCTGAGCTAAAGCTACTATTTTAAGTGACTCTTTGCAACAAGTTATAAGTATTGTTAACTATATTCATGCAAGTGCAACACAGCATCATCAGTTTCATAACATGCTAAAGTTGAACGATGAGGTAGTCAGTGTGGATTTGCTGTATCATTCCAAAGTGCACTGGCTACTTCAGGGACAGGTGTTAACTAAAATTTTATCTTGGCAAGAACAGATATTTGAACAGAACAGCAATCAGCAATGTAAATTACTGAAAGAAGATTTCTATAGGATGCAGCATTTCTGTGTGATATGTCAAATCAAAATGACTTGAATATTTCTTTGCAAGGTAAAATTAAGTCTATATATGATGTGTGACAAAAATTCCAAGTATTTTTTAAAAAGCTATCCTTTTTCAAAACACTTCTTCAAAAGGAAATTTCATAGGAACATTTTTCCCTTTAGCAAAGGTCAATGATGAGCAGGATGATAAATGTGAATGATCTGAAGAATATACAGCTGTTACAGACTTATTAATTAGAGAATACAATGAAAGGAGAATACAATTAATTGGAGAATACACTGACTTTGAGAATCATGACATCACACTCGAATTAGTATTTCACCTCACCTAGTTCATATCACCAAGGCACCTATAGAACTACAGATGGCATTGATTGAGCTCTCAGTAGATGACATTTTAAAGTCATTGATGCTAAGAAAGATCCAATTGAAACACAGAAAAATACAGAATACCCATGTCTGAGGCAACATGCCCCCAAAATGCTTTCTTGCTTTTCAACAACTTATTGCTGTGAATCTAAATTCTCCTTTCTAATCCAAATCAAGATGCCCGTAGGTCACAAATGACTGACATCCATCTACAGGATCAACTGAAACCATGGACCTCCACGCTGCAACCAAATATTCAAATGCTTTCCAACAAAAAGCAGACACAACAAAGTCATTAAAAGGTTAGTTAACTTTAAAATTAACAAATAGTTTTCATTTTTTGAAATTATTAAGTACATAGTAGTTAGGTTTCTATGAAATAATGTACATTTCTAAGAATATCTAATTGAAGTTTCTTGAGTTTGGCCTTATTTGATTATAGCTAAATATGGCCTTCCAACATGAAAAGATTTCCCTAGGCTACATACTGTAAAGCTCACTGTTAATCATTTAAAATGTGACTAATGCAACTGAGGACCTGAATTTTAAGTTTTATTTACAAAGTTTAAATGAAGAAGCTACATGTAGATGATAAACACAAGTAATGTGACTAGTACGACTGTGGAGCTAAGTTTTTTATTTAATTTCACTAATGTACATATAAAAGTGGTGACAGTGTAAAATATTTTCCTGTTAAAATTTTATTGTTTGGTAAAACTACATTTCATTTTGACATTGAAAGTTCAGTGACTGAATTCACTGTGTTATAAATGTAAAATACATAAAACATTCCAAAGAGTTAGTATGAAAAGAAGAATGTTAAAAGTATAATGAAAAAATTTTATACATAATACAGTATATAATTTTTATATGATGAAAAAAGAAATATTTTAGATATATTGAATAAATATATTATTAACCTATTTCTTTTTACTTTTTTTATGTGGTACTAGAAAATTATAAACGATATATGTATCTCATACATTTCTGCAGAAGAGTGCTGCTGTAGAGAATATTTTGAAGATATTACAAATGATGATGATGAAAATTAAGGAGCAAGGTAGAAAATGATTATGGGATACAAATGTTCAATGAAAGAGAGGACATGTAAATAGTGTTTGTACAGTATGATTACAACCTACATTAAATCAATAGTAAAAAAAAGACTAGATGGAATTAAATATTTTCTTTATTTTTTAAAATTTGGTGATGTGGTTAGAGTACTCTTCTGATAAAAAAAATTGAATACTTTCATCCTATAAACAATTCTTATCAGAAGAGTACACTAACCACATCATCAAATTTTGAAAAATAAAGAAAATATTATGTGGGTAGATGGCCCGTAGTCCCAGTTACTCAGGAGGCTGAGGTGGGAGGATTGCTTGAGGCCAGGAGTTCAAGGCTGTAGTGTACTGTGATTGCACATGTGAACAGCCAATGCACTCTAGCCTAGGCAATATGGGGAGACTCTGTCTCTTTGAAGAAAAAACTTAAAATATTAAAACTATTTATAATTTTTCTACCCAAATTTAACCATTTTTACTTTTGGTATATTTAGTTTTACACAAAGAAGACATGTTTATGAATAGTAAGAAGCTTAATTCAATAAACAAGAAGTAGTCATTAATAGTAAACAGCTGGAAGTAAGTCTACATTACTTTTTCAAGTAAACATAAGGCTCAAAGAGGAACAAACTAAATATGAGATTAGTGGCTTTAGAAAGTATAAAACATTATTTATAGAAGAAAAGGAGAAAATACATAAGGATATATGGTAACAGAAAAATATTTGGACAACCAGAGAGCCCCACCAAGCCTAGACTTAGCAGTGATGAGGAAAGGGCTGAATCTACCAGATGCTCGTGTCTCAAGATGTACCACTGTTGTCTGTCCTAAGGAACATAATTAGCTTGTTTTCCATGCCATAATTTAGGTGCCATAATAACAGTAGTCAGAGAATGGGGTTGAGAGAATGAATAAATCAGAAGTCAAAAATAACAAATATAACAGCCACATAGCATGTTTTCTTCCTCATAATGGGTATATGTTTTGTGAATGTCTCAGAAAGTATGAAATGTATCTCCTTGTAGGAGTGGGAGGATCAAATATGAATTATGACAATGCATAGTTACTATCTGCTTGTAAGAAAAATACCTGCTTTGACAACCATTAAGATAATGTATAAATCATTTACAATTATAATATGTTATACAGTATTTCAAACAAATAACAGCAATAGGATTACTAAAAGAAGAAAGCTAGAACAAATATATTAGTGAATGCTGTCAAGTCTGTGTCACCACTGACTGAATGTAATGCATCAAAAGAACAGAAGAGAATAATTCACCTAGCTCTTCCTGCCTATGTGGTTCCTTTTGGAAGCTTAAATACAATCACCTATTCTATATATATTTTAATCTTTTGAGGAATAAAATACCTGAGACCTTAAGTATAATCTGAATGAAGTCAGTTTTCTTCTAGCCCATATGACTCCCTCCAAAAATGCAGGTCAAATGAGGCAAAAAGGTGTAGTGGAGGTTGGGTGTGGCCGCTCATGTCTATAATCCTAGCATTTTGCAAGGCTGAGGCAGGAGGATGGCTTCAGCTCAGGAGTTCAAGACCAGCCTTAGCAACACAGGGAGACACTGTCTCTCTATGAAAAACAGAAAAAATTAGCCGGCCATGGCGGCGCATGCCTGTAGTTCCAAATAACCGGGAGGCTGAGGCAGAAGGATCACCTGAGCCCAGGAGTTTGAGGATACTCTGAGCTATGATGACACTACTGCACTCTAGCCAGGGTGACAGAGTGAGACTCTGTTCACCGCCCCCACCCCGCCCCCCAAAAAAGAAACATGTAGTGGAAAGAAGATGGGTTTTAGGGGGACACAGACACATAGGAGCTTATTTATCACAGTTCTGCTGAAAGTGAAAGGGAGTGTGATCAATTCTAGGACTCTCTTTCCAGGAGAAAAGATAAGGAGATAGTGGTGAATACACACTGTTACACAGAAAAAGTAGAAATACATACATCAAATTGGATAAGCTATAAAAATCATAACTCATTCTTTTTTATATTAGGTGTAAAGCAAACACGTGCAAACATCTAAAACAACACAATACAGTGTTCAAGGGTACACAGAAATGTAAAAACACGTATGAAACACATTAGAATCCCACGGTGTGAAGGGGAATGAGATTTGGGATCAGGAATGATGTGAAGAATAAAGTGAGAGGAGTTGTGCCTGAGTCAAATGATGACAATTTGATAGGATCCAAGGAGAAGAATTACCTCAATTCTCTGCAGTTTAAACAAACAAGTACACTTATTTTTAAGAGTTTTGCCAATCTGTTTACTTATTAACTATGTGCCTTTGGGCAACACAAGTTTTGCAGGCCTTACTGTTTTCATCTGCAAAATGGGAATAATAATACCTCTTAAGGTAGTTGTGAAAATTAAGTGAGTGCTTAATACAGTGCCTGGCATGCAGTATGCATTCCTTACATATTTACATTGTATTACAATTATTACCATATTAATAACAAGAATGTTAGAAAGTCTATCCCCTCTCCCAGTAATGGTAAGTTCTATGTTACAGCTGTTAGTTACAACGCTGAACAAAAGTATGCTCTTTAATTTCCATCTACAGTTTGGTATTTCCTTTGAAACACAAATACATAAAACAAAATCCATCATTCCTTTTTTAAAAGCTATTCCTGCCTCCTCTCTCTCCTTGACTTAATCATCCTATATCCCGCTGACAGATTAATCACCCTAATCACTCTTCTTTTCCTAGTAAATTAAATCCAAATGCCTCACACCGCAGCATTCAAAGCTCTCCACAATATTCTCCAGCTTACATAGTAAACCAGCTGTAATTTTCATTACTCCACAACGTATGTCCTTGCTTCAATCATATAGAATGACTTGCTTCTCCCAAAATAAATCTGAGTCTTTATGTTGTTCCTTCTTTCTAAAATGTCCTCTACCTCTATCTGTTAAAATTTACCACTACATCAATACCTATTTAAAATCTGACTTCCATCCCACAAAGCCTTTCTTCATTTTCACCAATAGAGTACTCATTCTTCTTTGAATCTCCGTAATATGTACTACCATGAAATAAATGAGGGTATTTATTTTATTTTATTTGAGATAGAGTCTCGCTCTGTAACCCAGGCTAGAGTGCTGTGGTGTCAGCCTAGCTCACAGCAACCTCAAAGCCCCAGGCTCAAGCAATCCTCCTGCCTCAGCCTCCTGAGTAGTTGGACTATAGGAATGCACCGCCAAACCCGACTAATTTTTCTATGTGTAGTAGAGATGGGGTCTTGCTCTTGTTCGGGCTGGTCTTGAATTCCTTACCTCAAGAGATCCTCCCACCTTGGCCTCCCAGAGTGCTAGGATTACAGGTGTGAGCCACTGCACCTGGACCATTTTATTTTACTTAATAATATAAGCAACTTGCATTTGTTTTACCACCCTCCCTTGACTGTAACCTCAAGGTCAGGAGCACTTCTTACATTTTTTGTTTGACACAGAATAAAGCACAATGTACAGATAATTTAAAAATACTTGATTAAATTTTTGTTGAGACTCCAATAAATTGCCATGTCACGACAATGCTATTTTGAAAAAAAAAAGAAAAAAAGAAAGACTGCTGTATTTTCACATGCTTATGAAGAGATTTTCATTTTAGAGTTGAACAATTCTAATTCAGATCTGAAACTTTCATAGTTTCACAGTGTTTTTGTTATTTTTTTCATGATGTGCTAACAAATGCCTAACAGTTCTGTTTTTTAACAGTTAGGTCCAAACAACTTAATAAGTACTATCTTTGTAACCTAATACCCAGTTTGAGAAAATAATACATACAAATTGAAAAAAAGTTTTTTTTATTTCATTGCGAAATAACGACACTGCAGTTGATCCTTGAACAACATGGGTTGAACTGCATGGGTCCATTTATACATAAATTTTTCTCAATAAAAATATTAGAAATTTTTTGGAGATTTGTGACAATTTGAAAACACTTGCAGATAAACCATAAAGCCAAGAAATATTTTTAAAATTAAGAAATATTTAGGTGTATCATGAATACATAAAATGTTGTAGATACTATTCTATCATTTACTATCATAAAATTACAAAAATCTATCACAAAAAGTTAAAATTTATCAAAAACTTACAGACTAAACATGGTACCACTCGTAGTCGAGAGAAATGTAAGCAAATGTAAAGGTGTAGTATTAAATCATAATTGCATAAAATTAACTGTAGTAATACTGTACTACTACAAAAATTTTGTAGCCACTTCCTGTTGCATTGTGGTGAGCTTGAGTATCCACTTAAAACATCCTGTGATGCTAATCACCTCCATGTGAACAGTTCCTCTCTGCAGTAAATTGCATATTGCAGTGAAGAGTGATCTCTCTTGGTTCTTGCATACTTTTCACTATGTTTAGTGAAATACTGTAAACCTTTTGAATAATACCAAGAGACCCATATGAAGTGCAATCAGTGATGCCAGAAGTGCTCCCAAGAAGCAGAGAAAAAGTAATGACATTACAAGAAAAAGTTGATCTGTTTGATCTGTACTGTAGAGTGGGCATGCACCTGCAGATGCCCACCGTTTCAAGATAAATGAATCCAGTATAAGGACCATTGTTTAAAAAAAAAAAAGAGGAAATTCATGGAGTCATCGTTGCAGCTATGAAAGCAGGTATGAAAACCTTGCATTTTTTGTGAAATATCCTTTTATCTTGAATTAAAAATGCAGCTTTAATGTGGGTAAAGGATTGCTGTAAGAAAGGCATACCTATACATTCTAAAATGATTTGATAAAAACTGAAATCATTATATGACAACTTAAAGCAAAAGAAAGTTGAAGGATCTAAAGCTGGAGAATTTAATGCCAGCCAAGGATGGTATGATGATTTTAGAAAGGGCTGGCATAAAAAAACGTCAAGATAACAGGAGAAGTTGTTCTGCCAACCAAGAGGCAGCAGACAGGTTCTCAGTACCCATTAAGAAAAATCACTGCTCATGAGTGGATAAACAAAATGTGGTATACGTATACCATGAAATACTATCAGCCATGAAGAAGGATGATTTAATGCCTTTTGCAACGACTGGATAGAACTTGAGACCATTATCCTAAGTGAAGTATCTAAAGAATGGAAAAAGAAATAGCACATGTACTCACTATTAAATTGGAAATAACCAATGAGCACACATGTGCACAGAGGGAAGCAAAACTCAATGGAAATCAAGCAGACGGCGGGGGGGGGGGGGGGGCGGGCGCAGCAGGAAGAGATGGGTGAAAACCTACCTAACAGGTACAATGCACACTTCCGGTGATGGGCACACTTATAACCATGACTCAAGCATTATAAAAGTGATCCATGTAACCAAAAATATTTGTACTCCCATAATACTTTGAAATTTTTTTAAAAAAAGTATCTATGAAAAAGAAAATCATTGAGGAGAAAGGATACCTACCTGAACAGGTTTTTAATGCAGACAAAAGTGCCCTACTGTGGGGAAAAAAAAATGCCACAAAGGACATTAGTAAGAAAGAGAAGCAAGCACCAGGAAGGGACAGGATAACCCTAATGTTTTGTTTAAATGCAGGTGGGTTTATGATCAGGACTGCCCTTATCTATAAAGTTACTAATCCCCAAGCCTTGAAGGGAAAAGATAAACACCAGTTGCCAGTCTTTTGGTTATATAATAAGAATGTCTGGACAACAGAGAACCCTTTTTCTGGATTGGTTCCACTGATGTTTTGTTCTTGAAGTCAGAAAGTACTTTCCCAGTAAGGAAATGCCTTTTAAAGTTCCCAGAACTGCATGAGTTCAACACTGAAAGCATCAAAGTGGTCTACCTGCCCCCAAACACACTGTCTCCAATTCAACCTCTAGATCAGGAGGCCACAAGGACCTTTAAGGTCCATTACACACAGGACTCTATGGAAAGAATTGTCAACACTATGAAAGAGAACGCCAATTAAAAAAACATCATGAATATCTAGAAGGATTACACCATTGAAGATGCCACTGTAATTACAGAAAAAGCCATGAAAGTCATCAAATACAAAACAATAAATTCCTGCTGGAGAAAACTGTACCTAGATATTGTGCATGATTTCACAGGATTCATGGTAGAGCCAACCAAGGAAATCATGAGAGAGATTGTGCATATGGCAAAAAAGGGTAGGGGTGGGATTAAGATATGGATCCTGGAGAAATTCACGAGCTAACAGACACCACACCAGAGGAATTAATAGAAGAGAACTTGATGGAGACAAGTGCTTCTGAACCAGTGCCAGCTGAGGAGGAAGAAGACCTAGTTAATAGAAGAAGCAGTGCCAGAAAACAAATTGACATTAGACAATCTGGCAGAAAGGTTCCAATTATTCAAGACTGCATTTTACTTCTTTTATAACATGGACACTTCTATGAAACGGGCATTGAAACTAAACAGTGGAAGGACTAATACCGTATAAAACATTTTTAGAGAAATGAAAAATCAAATTCAGATAGAAATTATGATAAATTTCCATAAAGTTACACTGAGTGTGCCTGCCTCCCTTGCCTCCGCTTCCACCTCCTCCATCTCTTCTGCCTCTGCCACCCCTGAGACAAAGACTAACCCTGGCCCAGTGTGGTGGCTCAGGCCTGTAATCCTAGCACTCTGGGAGGCTGAGGCAGGAGGATCGCTTGAGGTTAGGAGTTCGAGATCAGCCTGAGCAAGAGCGAGACCCTGTCTCTACTAAAAATAGAAACAATTAGCCAGGCAACTAAAAATAGAAAAAAAAAGTAGCCAGGTGTGGCAGTGCATGCCTGTAGTCCCAGCTACTTGAGAGGCTGAAGCAGGAAGATCACTTGAACCTATGAATTCCAAGTTGCTGTGAGCTGGGCTGATGCCACAGCACTCTAGCCCAGGCAACAGAGGGAGACAGAGTCTCACTAAAAAAAAAAAAAAAAAAAAAAAAAAGACTAATCCCCCACCCTTCCTCTTCTGCCTACTCATTGTGATGATGAGGATGCAGACCTTTATAATAATACATTTCCCTTTAATGAATAGCAAATATATTTTACTTTTATGATTTTTAATAACATTTCCTTTTCTCTAACTTTATTACATGAATATAGTATATAATACATAGAATATATAATATGTGTTAATTGACTGTTTATGCTATAGGTAAGGCCTTTGGTCAATAGCAGGCTATTAGTAGTTAAATTTTTGGGGAGTCAAAAGTTATACATGGATTCTCGATTAGGGTGGGAGTGGTCAGCGTCCCTAACTCCTGTGTTGTTTAAGGGTCAACTGAACCTACTAATGGAATATGTGTGTGTATGGGACATTAAACATTCTTTAAGCCTTGGATTCCAACTGGATACTGCCACCCTTGTTTCCTGTTCTGCATTGATTTTCAGGAGAGAAGGGACTGCCTCCTTGCTTCTATGTACTTGCTTCTTTATGACAACTACCGTTTTTAAGAATATAACATCATTCCAAAGGAATGTAGTAGGATTTAATATTGAAACTGATACAAAATACCCAGGAGCACTCTCTTGAGTTTGCTGCAATACCCTGGGGTGTCTCAGTGCACAGTCTGGGAACTGTGGCTCTATCTGAAGAAAATACCTTGAGATAAGTCTTTTTATTTAAGAGAGCTAAAGCCCTTCTTGAGCATGGTTCAGAATATTTGGAAACTACCTGCATGAAATAGCATAAGTAAATCTGTGTATTAGGGTGGCATTCTGGAGACCAAGGTACAAAGATTTTAAAAGAAATGAACCCTCACAGTATGATGGCAGCCAGGTGTCCTGAAGATAAAATATGGCCAATGAAAAATTACCTGTGGCTGGGATGACTTAACACCTTCAGTAATGCTAATATCTAGAAATCAGTTTTAATTTGTTTCCTATCCTATGTGGTGTTATAATCCTTCTCCATTAACTTAAACCTTCTACAAAAATTAGCTCTTTACTTCTCTAATACGTATAATAATTTTTTCTTTTTCTGCCCAATGAAGTTTTTTTTGTTTTGTTTTATTTTTTTTTTGAGACAGAGTCTCGTTTTGTTGCCCCGGCTAGAGTGAGTGCTGTGGTAGCTCACAGCAACCACAAACTCCTGGGCTCAAATGATCCTCCTGCCTCAGCCTCCCAAGTAGCTGCGACTACAGGCGCGAGCCACCAGGCTTGGCTAATTTTTTGTTTCTATTTTTAGTTGACTGGCTAATTTTTTTCCTATTTTTAGTAGAGACGAGGTCTTGCTCTTGCTCAGGCTGGTCTTGAACTCCTGACTTCAAGTGATCTGCCCAAAGTGCTAGGATTATTGGTGTGAGCCACTGTGCCCAGCCTGCCCAATTAAGTTTTAATCTAAGAATTATCTTTATCTTGAATTTTAGTATCTAATGTTCTATAAATTTTAACTATATAGTAACCCTTGCAACCATGCTATCTTTCTCATTACTGTAACTTTAGTTGATAATTCTCATTACTTTGCAAATACTACAGCAACAGTTTCCTGTTTTGGCAAAACTCCTTTACTCAAAAATCTTAAATGGATCACTTCTTAAACAATATAGCTCAAGTTCCTGAAGTGGCATTAAAAATCCTCTAAGTTTGACAGTAATCTATCTTTCCTATATTATCTCTGATAATTCATATTCATGACACTGTTTCTTTGACCACATGGGGCTTCTACTTAGCTTAAATACAAATCCTAGATCTATACTTTTCTATATCCTTTCCTTTGCTGGTGATATTTATTCATTCTACAGAACCTGTTCTTCACCTTCCACTTGGTCAACAAAAGCAAGGTCTGGCAAATGTTTTCTGTAAAAGGCCCAATGAATATTTTAGGGTTGCAGGCCACATGCTCTCTGTTGCAACACTCACCTCTGCTATTGGAGAGTATGGCCCATAGGCCATACTTTGATGACCTCTTAACTAAAGAAAATACATACTAAATATAAATAGAAACAATAACCCAGATAAAAAGAATGTTGGAGATAAATATTAACAGGAAATTCAGGTAGGTTGGTAATGAGAGTGTAGCTTCCTCTTAGTAATAAAGAACATAAAGAAATTGAAAATTAAAGTGGATTTAGAGAGAAAGAAACCATATGACTACATTTCCTAATGTTGTCTCTTGAAATGAGGACATCTCTCTATTTTCTGAGGCTAGCACTAAATCAACACAATTCCTTTACATCTCAATGTAACACTCAATCTCCGGAGGGTACTATATTATCTTGCTTTAGTTGTTGCTGCTTTCCATCTCCAACTCTCAACCTGACTCAGTGCTTCTCCCTAGATGCCTGAGGACCATTTAGACCTTCCACAAGCAGTATAGGATCATGTATATAATTTTTATACACTAGGTGTTCTTGTCTATTGAAAGAAACAAAAATTGTCAACTGGTGGAACGTCCTAGCCAATTATTTTGAAGTAATTTTTTAATTTTTAAAAATGAATCATAATCACGGTAGGCTGGGTACAGTGGCTTGCACTTATAATCCCAGCTACTTGGGAGGCTGAGGCTTGTTTGAGATCAGAAGTTCAAGATCTCATGTTTAAGAAAATGAAAAAATTAACTAGTCATGGTAGTGTACAACTGTAGTCCCAGCTACTCCAGAGGCTTAGGCAGGAGGATCACTTAAGCCCAGGAGTTCGAGGCTGCAGTGAGCTATGATTGCACCATTGCACTCCAGCCTGGGCAACAGAGCAAGACTCTGTCTCAGAAGTTTGGGGTTCACAAAGTAGGCAAATGTGGACTAGATTTAAAATATAGGTTGCCTTCTTTGATCGTCAAGGTACTGCAGGGAATAAGTCTCTTCTAATTTAAGCCCTGGCTTGCTTTTTGGCAAATTACTATTATACAATAAATACCCTTAATACCCATCTTTGAAAATAAGTGGCACAGATGAAGCTATATTTCTTTGTCTTTATTTTATGTAAAAGTAACACTTGGAATAATATGCTCCCATTAAAAATTAAAAATATAGCAATAGATAATAAAGCAGCATGTGACAGTTAAAAGAAAATCACTGGGCTAGAAATCCAGAAACTCAAATTCTAGTCTGGGTTTTGAAATAGCTAGTATGCAACATGAGTGATATACGGTATTTAATATTAATGAGCTTCAGTTTCTTCATTTGTAAAACACAGACAGGAAACTGGGTGGGATGGTCTTGAGAGGCACCATCATTTCAAAAATTCTAGAATTCAGTTAAGTTTTAAATGAACTGATTTCTTTAAAAAAAAACTGAGGTGGGGAAGAAGGGAGGGGCAAAATCCTATCTAACAGGTACAATGAACACGATTTGGGTGATGGGCACACTTATAGCCATGACTCAGTATTATGAAAGTGATCCATGTAACCAAAATCATTTGTACCCCCTAAATATTTTGAAATTAAAAAAAAAACTGAGGTGAAATTCAAACATAAAATTATATTCACAATGTTATGCAACTATTACCTCTATCTAGTTCTACAACATGTTTAGCACCTCAAAAATAAACTCTACTTCCCCATTAAAAAGTTATTCTCCGTTCCTCATTTTCCACCACCCCCTGGCAACCAGCAATCTGCTGTTTGTATGGATTTACCCTTTATGGATAGTTCATATAAATGGAATTGTACAATATGTGATCTTTTGAGTCAGGCTTCTTTCACTTTCATAATGATTTTGAGGTTCATTCACATTATAGCATGTATCAGCAATTTATTCCTTTTTATGGACAAACAATAGTCCATTGTATGATCTATCACAATGTATTTATCCATCTTCCTGCTTGTGGACATTTTGGCTGTTTCCATGACTGATTTTTTGCATAATATTATCAGAAGCAATAAATAATATAAAAACATGTACATATCAAAGGTATACTTCTAAAAAATATTTGAAGGTATATTGAGTAGGGAGTCTCTTTTATGCAGAGATTGACAAATCTTAGCTAGAAAAACCAACTAGAACTTTTCATTCATAAAACTAATTGAGGTGATTAGTGAAAATTTTATAAATACAAAATTCTATCTGTGATGAAAAAGTTTAAGAAATACATGGGTCGGGCTGTGAAAGAGAATTAACAGAACACAAGTGATCTTTAAGTATTTGCACTGACATGACTATTCTTTTTGGCCATATTTTATTGTAAAGTGATCTTAAGTAGTTTTACTTAACAAAAAAGAAAACAGCGATTTCTTCCCAGTTACTACTGGATACAGCTGTTTTAAATCTGTGCGTTAAAAATGGCAAAAATGCAACCATTTTTCTGAGTAATTGTTTTGGCTCTCTGAAGTTTGCATTGTTTATTTCTGTGAAAGTATCACTTTATAAATGGAAAATGACTAAGCTGAAAGCTATTGTTTTATCATTCTAAGTGGCCAGTGTTTCTGTTTTTGATAAAAGCCAAATTTCAAATCATTTTCTGTAACATAAGAAGGAACTAAGCTGTCAGTAAATACACTGATATTGACCCTGATATTTTCTTCTTAGGTACTGCCAGCGTGTCAAAAGGAAAGGATTGCTTTTAGACATGAATAATTTCTTTATTGCTCAAGCAAACTCTGATTGCTTCTGGATTACTATCTATACATTCACAACAGTAGCACAGAAGTAAACAAGGTATAGATAGCCTTTGACATTCGGTAGGAAATCTTTTTAAACCAGTTTCCCACCTTACTTCATGACATTGGAAGCTTTGTATGTCATTTAAATATATTTTTCAGATATCATATATTACTTAGACATTAATTGTCTTCTGGGTATTACTGAGTTATATGATTCAATTTTTAAAATAAGGAAAGTTATTAAAGGCATTTTTAACACTGATATAGGATAATAGTTCTCAAAGTTTAATTCCTGAATCACTTGGAAACTTGCTAAAAAATGCAAATTCTTGGTCCCATCTCAGCCTTAGTGAATCAGAAACTTGTAAGTAGGATATAGCACTCTATGTTTCATAAGCTCTCCAGGTGATTTTGCGAACCACTCATAAAAAATATTGAAATATCCATTTATTATCCTTAAGATTTTTATCCATCACAGGTACTCAAAATCTCCATGAAGATGGCAAAAACGAGGGCCACTACAAAATATAAAACTTGGCTATAGTAGAGGAAAAAGTAGCATAGTAAAGGTTGTAGTGGAGGCTGTTTCTTTGTTCCAAGAGGCAGCTCTAATCTTAACCTGGATCAAAAATGAGACTTAGTTTCTCTACAAATATGGCATCAGGCTGACCACAGTAGTTCTGCTATTATTTGGTTTATATATCGGGCTTCCAAGTTATTTCCCATTAAAACAGTGTTCTATAGCTAAAAATATTTGATCTATTAATGCTCTCATTTTGTAGATGAAATTAAAGCCCAGAAAGGTTGTCCATTGTTATGCGACTTGATCTGAGGAGACAATAGAACTCCAGACTACTTGATTCATCTATTTTCTCACTCCTTTATATACACCCCTGCCACTGTTCCACATAATTGTGGAACAACTAAAAAAAAATCAGGGAAAATATAACTTAGAACAGTATAAGATTGGGGAGAAAAAGAAATACTTAACACAGAGGTCCTTGAATTAGTTCTGAATTTGGTTCTAAGTTTCTTGACAGTAAAAGCAAAAAGTCAGATATATTCAGTTATTTAGCTTTCACTCTTGAAGAGATGAAAAATGCCACTTTCTTATAAGAAATACTTGGTTCTAAAACAAACTTCTTGGCTGGGCATGGCGGCTCACACCTATAATCCTAGCGCTTTGGGAGGCTGAGGTGGGAGGATCACTTGAGGCCAGGAGTCTGAGACCAGCCTGAGCAACAGTGAGACCCCATCTCTACAAAGAAAACTAGAAAAATTAGCCAGGAGTGGTGCTGTGCACCTATAGTCCCAGCTTCTCAGGAGGATCACTCAAGCCCAAGAGTTTGAGGTTGCACTGAGCTATGATGAGACCACTGCACTCCAGCTGGGGTGACAGGGCGAGAACTTGTCTCCAAAAAACCCAAAACAAACAAACAAATGATAAAATAAACTTGTCATCATGTGCATAACATGTTGAACACTAATTAATACAGAAGACTGTTGTCCTCAACGACTTCTCAACAATAAGCTCAGTTTTTCTTGTAGTATTAAAGTATTGTAGTATTAAAGATCAAGTAAACAGCTTTCTGATGGTCCAAGCATAAAATGTGGAGTTTCCAGAGAAAAAAGAGAGACTATATGTCCCCTAAATAATCTTCTATCAATAACAATTCTCTAAAGCAGGGTGAGAAAAGAGTTTAAGAGTAGACGGTTTGAGGTTGTACTCTTTGCAAGAGTCTTGTCATTTGATATGCATTCCATAACACCATGCTGCCTATAATACTATAGTGGTTTTAGAATTAAACAATTTATCATGGAAATCTGATCAGTGGTAAAAACTTTATGATTTACATAAGGCAAATGCTAATATAAGACATATGTTATTGTCTTATAACAAAATTTGTTCAAATACACTTTCTCAAAGAGTCTTCTTTGACTCTTGTAGGTACTTCCCCAACCTTATTTTTATCTGGCTTGTTCTTCCATCTGTCTGTCCGTCTGTGTGTCTATCTATCTATCTCTATATTTTTAGAGATGGGGTGCTACTATGTTGCCAAGGCTGAGTACAGTGGCTATTCACAGGTATGATCATTGCTCACTACAGTTTCAAACTCCTGGCCTCAAGAGATCCTCCTGTCTCGGCCTCCTGAGTAGCTGGAACTACAGGAGCACATCACCACAGCAGGCTTATTCATTTTTTAAAATATAACATTAATCAATACCTAATATTATATTATGTATTCACTTATTAATTTTATTCTTTGTCTCTACTACTGGAATGTAATATATATGAGGGCAAAGACATCTGTTTTGTTCATTACTGTATCCCTAGAACAACGCCTGGCACATAGTGAGCACTCATTAAATGTTTTTCAATGAATCAGCTCAGAGTGGAGACAGAGGTGGTAGAAAAGGTGGTATATAAAGTTAAAACAAATTACGTTGAGGAATTCCAGAAGCAGTGGTTGCTACCTAAATCCTGTCTCCCTCCGAAACAAGGACACAAAAATAAATCTACAAAAACACCATGCCCTCAGCATAACGTGAAGACAAAAGAATGCCAAACTTCAAACTAACTACAAGTAAAGAGAGAAAATTCACCAAATTTCTGTGCATGCACCACCCTTACTCTACCATAAGGCCTTGCAGAAACTAACATACAATGTAATACACTGGGACAAAGTAGAAAGAATTAACTAGAAAAAGGAGGATGAGAGACATGGGGAAGAGGAAATAGAATAAGCTCAGGAACTGTTGGTAAAGGCAATAAATGAAACTTAAAGGATACTAACCAAAACAGAGAAACGACATAGTAAAAGGTTAAATAAAATAATAGAGGATTTAGAACAGTAGAAAAGGTGTAAGTATAAAAGTAAGTATTAAAACAAAAATACAAACTTTCTTCGATATATATGCAAAAATATTTTTTTAATTTAAAAGCAAAAATGTGATTTTCATAGCCAGACTCGATGAATGAATTGAGTGATCTTAATTCAAAAAGTCATTTCACTTCTCGTTATTTGCTGCAGGCCCAGCAAATAACAAACATCACTGTTTCTGGTAAACAGTAGGTAATTAATAAATGTTTATGAAAATGAGATAAAATTTCTTGGCCTATTGTTAATTGTTTGCCATTATTTTAATATAGAAATGTTACTAGTAATGCCATATTTTTGTTCTGGTCAAAGAGAATATTACCTTAGTCCATAAAATATTATTGATTCCTAAACACTTATTTAAATGGATTAGATCATATAAAAGTGAGAGATTAAGGAAAACTTCATTATAGGTATTTCTAAGTACTGATAGATTATAATGATAGAAAACTGAATGATGTGGAATTGGTTTTCAGATAGCATTGAAGTATAAACATTGCAGCACATTCTCCTCTAAAAAATCATCTCAAAACAATAATGAGAAATTAAAACCAACTCCTTTGTAAATAAAACTAAAAGATACTGACAATCCTGGATTACAATATCTGAAGGCAGAAAGTATGTGGAGAATAGGTTCACTAGATTAACAGAGAGAAAAATGATAAAATATAATATAAATGCCTACAAGGAGATTCCAACAAACACCAAGTTGACTCATCCCAAATATTCTGGAAAATTCAGAAAATGGTGGTACCAGGTATCTAGTGGGGCTGAAAATAGGGGAGATGATAAGAGTTGAACTTTCAGATCCCATTCCCACTCCATACAGCCTAACAAATATCCTTTCCCGCTACAGGATAATGGAGGGAAGGTAGGGTAGTAAAGAACTAGAAAGGCTTCAGATTCAGGAACTTCAAGAACAAAGGAAGACAGGGTTGAGGGTGAAGTGCTGGACTAAGAATAAGCTAGAGTGGTTTTCTGAAAATTTACATACCAAAGAGTCAGCCCCTCGTACCCTTTTCCTGACCAGTACTCAGGCTTAAGTTCATCCAAGAAGAAAATTAGAGAATTCAATCTTTTGTGGAGAAACTAAATAGCCCTGGAGAAGACATGCATAAATTATCTCCCTTATGAAAAAGCCGTCTTTTACTCAAATACCCTAAGACGGTCAAAACGTTTCATCTTGTACTAGTCTATTCAGTGTATCACTCTTAAACATAAATGGAAAACCAGTGTTACTAGACATTTGAGAAGAGTATCCAAAAAATTTGAAGATATAAAAAAGGAATTCCAATGAAACAGAGAAAATGGGGGAAAAATAAAGAGAAAAAATGAGAAAAGTAGAGGATAAATCCAGGAAGTTAAATTCCAATTAAAGATTCATTAGAACTGACTTATTATCTAGATTTATAGGGACACGATGAATGAATGACAAGAGACCTAAACCATTATTATTTATCATGAAATTTTAGAAAACCAGAAATAGATTACAAATGCTTCTAGAGAAAAAGCAGATCATATACAAAGGTTTACGAAAAGAATGAAATCAGACTTCTCAAAAACATATGAGGTAAAATATAATAGAGCAATGGTTTCAAGATTCTAAAGAAAATAAAATTTTTTTCCTAAAATTCCATATGCAGCCAAACTATTAATCCAGAGTGAGAGTAAATGGAGATACTTTGAGACATATTAGGTCTCAAAGTATTTATTTCCCTTGCATTCATTCTCAGAAAGTTAATGAAGGCTGAGAGCCATGAAAAGAAGAGTTTAAGGAAGAAAGCATGGACTCTAGGAACCGAGGATTTAACACACATCAGAGGTGAAGGGAATTCAGGCTGATGGTGAAGGGATGTCCCAGGTAAAAGCTTAGAGTAGAAAAACAAAAGCGCTCAGAAGCAAGGTCTTCGAGACAAATAAACAAACAAAAAATACTAGTGATATAGGTTCAGCTGATAACTGGTAGGTTTAACTCTGCACAAAATAAATGTGAGAAGCTATTGGAAGGTATGTGTGTAGAAGTAGCCATAGGCATAAGAAATCTAAGCAAATAAAAAGAATTCTAAACTCCAGGAGAAACTAAAAGTTGTTAAGACATTATAGAATATAATTTGTTTCAGAAATGAATAATAAATATATAGATATAATAATATTTATGCCACAAATCGATTTAGCCAAAAACCCTATTTGAGAATTGGAGTGAAAGAGAGGGCAGGATGTATCTGTACAAGAGATTTGAATGTTCATCTTATTATAGTAAGGGGTCAGTAAGAATGTAATATCAAAAATGAATGAATTAGGAGGTAAATAATGGAATAAATAGCTAAAAGGGTTGTCAGGGGATGGGGCCAGGTACTGATGTTTTCCATGGTATATATACCCTTAAGCACAAAATGAGTTAACTATGTACATATATTATTTTAAAATATTAATTTAAGGAATTTTTCAGAATTAAAATAACCATAAATAATTCCATTTCATCATTCAATGCACTGGACTGAAACTTAATTTACTATGTCTCTATGTTTCTCTCCTATTTAATGACTATGTTACAAGAATTTTCACAGGTATATCATGTGAAGTATACTGCAAATACATATTCTGCATTAAATAACCAAAGAATGTCTTAGGTAAAAATAATAACAATAATAAAATACATACATGACAGCTATTAAAGTCATCTCCCTCCTCACCAAAGGTGAAATAAACATTCATAGTGGGCAGATAAAAAATATTTGATATTTTAACATTTCCTATGATCTTTCAAAGATCTTTAAAAATATCTAATTCTTTACCTGTGAAGTAGGTACTATCATAATAAAAATGGTATCTAATATTTTTGAAAGCTTACTATGTACTAAGAATTGTCCTAAATCAATGTATTATCTGATACACTACATGATTTGGGCATTATTATTCTCATTTTACATTAATTAGGTTCATTTTACAGAACTAAAAATTGAGGCTGAAAGCCAACTAACCAATGCATAAAAAATGACAAAATGAAGAAAAAAATCTCTGTTTGGCAACCTCCATAGTTATGACTATTTTCAGCAAGAATTAACAATGGATGTCAAAACTAGCATGTCACTATGATGAGAAATAGGATATTTACATAGTGCCAAAGTACCTTTCCAAAAGATATTCATTATAAAGGGAAAATGGTAACTTTATGGTAGAAAAATTTGAAAAATCATCTTATGATCAAAGCTAACATCATTACCAATAGGACAAAACAATATCATGTACCTCCTGATATGATATATGAAAGATACATCATACCTATGGTATTCTATCAAAAATACATAACCCAAATCTAATCATGAGGAAATTTAAGACAACCAAATTAAGGTATATTCTACAAAATAAATAGCCTGTACTTTTCAAAATATCAAAGCTATGAGAGATAAAGTCAGATTAAAAAACACTAAAGAGGCATGACAACTAAATATAACATGTGATCTTGGATTGAATCTAAGAATAACATAATTTAATTTTTCTTTTGCTATGAAAGACATTAGTGGCATAACTGAAAAAAATTGAATACGGTCTCTAAATAAGACTAATATTTTATCAATGTTTATTTCCTGTTTTTTGATAATTATACTATGGTTATTATAATAAAATATCCATTTTTAGTAACTATACCTGAAGTATTTAAGGATCAAAGAGGCATTATTTCTGCAACCTACTCTCAAGCAGTTTAAGAAAAAAACTACTCATGCATACACAGAGATATCTATGATAAATCAAATGTAAAATATTAACATGGGAATTTACTGAACTATTTTTGCAATATTTCTAAAGGTATAAAATTATTTCAAAATTAAAATTAAAAATATAAAACAACTCTGAGGCTTGTAGTGCCTAAATTCAAAAGGTAAAGTGGTAGAACTGAGAGTCATGCTCATTTTCCCCTCTTACCACAATACTACCACCATTTAGAGGTTTCAATGGGAAAACACACACACACACACACTGAAAGAACTCAAATAAAATAATCTGTATCAGTAGTTATCTACTTAGTTATCAAAGATAATTTGAAAATAAAAGGTCATTCATCAAATTATTGGTAAGAAAAATCAAAATACAGTCAATTATTAAAAAGCTATAACAAGATTTAGCTTGTCGTCCATTGGTTTATGCCACAAATTACAACTTTCTTTAAAATACAGACCATATAGGGTAAAAAACCAAGAGGTCAAGCACTTTAAAGCAAATCTTTCAGTAGAAAAATTTGAGTTCAAGCCAGCCTGGGCAATATAGTGAGACACCTTCCCTTAAAAAAGATAAAATAAATTTTAAGGAAATGGGATGCACTGAGTAAATACATTTTATTTACACAACAAACATTCATTGAGTATCTTTTATCTACAAGGCACTGTAAAAAAAGGCAGTGTGTGATGTTTAACTCAAATTAGAACTATCAAGACTTTTAAGGACAAATAGCTTACATAGTAAAGAGTGTTTTTTTCCTTGTGTCCATTTTAATCTGATTCAGCATTTAATATTTAATTGACAAATGCTTGTATATTATTAAAATCTTACTATTAGAATTCTACAGGGCTATTATTTTGGGTGACTAATCAATGTATCATTTTTTTAGAATAAAAAGACATTCCTTTCCATAGAGAAGTATATAATTCTTCCTATAAATAACAAGTAAAAATTAAAATAATCACAAATCTATGGGTGTAAATCTGATCAAACACCTGGTATTTACATATGTACCTATCTTCATCCAGGAAGCTATCTGTGAGTTACCATGGGAAAGAAAATCAATAGAATTTTCAAGCTAGAAGAGGCTTTTGGGAACATCTTATTCAATCTTACCAGGAAAAAACTAAGACAAAGATCAACTATAACCGATTTATCCAAGGATAAAAACCAAAAACAAAACCAAAAATCTCTATTATTAGACAGAGATGAATGATATGGAAGGAAGTCTTTTGGACTTTGGGCCAATTTCAGTTAGGATACATAGGCTGAAACAGGGATCAAAATTTTTTCTCTTATTTACTAGCACTATGGAAATAACTGTAACCATAAAGTAGGCTTCACAACTTTGTTCTACTTGTAACAGTGTATTCTGGGAGAACATGCACTACACAGGGTACAGTATCTCTCGTACACTCTAGATATAGAGAAGGTAAAAAGACAAAAAGACTGCATTTTTAACTATAATTTCTTCTATATAATTAAATTTGTGGTTGTTGGTAAATCTCTGCCAATAGTTTGTGGGTTAATATAGTTCTACACTATCATTAATTACATAACACATACCATATGTTGAACATATTCGAAGTTAGTATACAGGTATTTTTTACAAAAAGACATTGATAAAAATCAATATTGTAATGAATGCATAAAGAAGTTTTTATTTCTTCAAACATTTTTGTCTAATTTGGAAAACTTTTTCTAAAACATTTTAAAAACATGGTTATTTTCTTCCTTATTGAAATTCAGATGCCATGGATTTGGAAAGAAGGAATAAAGGGAAGGGAAAGACTTTTAAAGTCTATAGATTATGACCGGCACCATGATTCATCTTCAGAAATATTGGTTAAATGCTCTTGCTCTAATGCATTCAAAATTATGGGCTCAAACATTATTAAAGATAAAATTGATGTGGGCTATTTATGATTTTTAAAAATCATAAAAACTCAAATTATTTTATATGATTTAAAAAAATCTCTTAAGCAAGCATTCCAAAACCCATTATATTATTCTTACTTACACAAGACTTTTTTCTCCCTAACATTTGGTAGTTTCAGTGAATTAGATATAATAATGTGTCTTAAGTCTAAAAAAAAATCTCTGCATGTCATTTTAACTGGAGAAAATGGAAATTGGTTTAATTTTGTGCGTTACCATTTAGTAGTTCTGCATAGAATTTAAGTAGAGCCATCATACTGTGATCCAGTTGGAATAGTCAAAAAATTATCCCATCTTGCTTTGTGTCTGGAACAATAATAGCAGCATTTTCAGGAATAGGTATATCCCTGTTTCAAAGTATGCCTTAGGAAACAGAATGCTACCAAAAACAGAATAGAAAGGGAAAATGAATTCTTAAGATAAAAATCTGACTGTAATCTAAATATTTCAAAAAAATTTTTCCTCGCATATGTACACACAGACAGAGAGACAGAGACAGAGGGTCGAGGGTCTAGTCCACTGATGCACTACATGTATCTGTACCCTAGTTTAAGTCATTAAGTCCTTGTCCTAGCTGGAAGTGTCTCCTTTCCTTACTTCTCTAAGCTCTATCCAAAATACATGACCTTCCTTTACTTATCCAAATTTGCCAAATTTCTCTGGGTAGTATTATTACAACATTTATCATAATAAAACTCACTGCCAGGTATATTCTTATGTATCTTGAGCTGAAATCTTCCTTTTACATTGTAGAACTGACTGAAAAAATGAGTAAGCATAAATAAAATGTTTCATATGAAATTTCTTTTCATATAAAATGCATAATTATGTTTTTTCGTTTGTTTGTTTGTTTTTGAGACAGAGTCTCACTTAGTTGCCCTGGCTAGAGTGAGTGCCGTGGCGTCAGCCTAGCTCACAGCAACCTCAGACTCCTGGGCTCAAGCGATCCTACTGTCTCAGCCTCCTGAGTAGCTGGGACTACAGGCATGCACCACCATGCCCGGCTAATTTTTTTCTCTATATATTTTTAGCTGCCCAATTAATTTCTTTCTATTTTTTGGTAGAGACGGGGTGAGCTCAGAACCATCCGCCCGCCTCGGCATCCCAGAGTGCTAGGATTACAGGCGTGAGCCACCGCGCCCGGCCTGCATAATTATGTTTGTAAGTCAAATTACTACAGTATAAACTCCTCAGTGGCTATCAAGTCTTATATTACTATTCATCTTTCCTCAGTAAACATCCAGGTGGTAGTAGTAGTAATAGTAGTAGTAGCAATAATAACAACAATAACAGTAGCAGCTATGATTTTTAGAATATTGCTATGTACCAGGCTCTTTCCTAAGTGCTCCAAATATATTAACTCAATCATCACTAAAACCTTCAGAGATAGGTATGTACTATTTTTACCCTGGTTGATGTTTGAGAAGACTGAGGTAGAGATACGTGAAATGGCACGTCTGACATCACACAGCTGGTAAGTGATGGAATCAGGGTTTGGATTTGGACAATCTCACTGGAGAACCTCTAAGATTAGCTAATCAATCTCAGCACCTAAATATTCGATACATATCTGTTGAACAAAGCTAAACACAAAATCTCAGACAGATCAATTAAATGTCTTTAATGTTTTAAAAGTCCGGTTTTTGTTAGTATTTAGAAATGAAATGGAAAAAAATAATTTAGATGCGTCCATTTCTGACTTGAAATTTAGAAATTTTTTTTTTTTTTTGAGACAGAGTGTCACTCTGTTGCCCTGGCTAGAGTGAGTACTGTGACATTAGCCTAGCTGTGAGCTCCTGGGCTCAAGTGATCCTACTGCCTCAGCCTCCCAAGTAGCTGGGACTACAGGCATGCACCACCATGCCCGGCTAATTTTTTCTCTCTATATTTTTGGTTGTCCAGATAATTTCTTTCTATTTTTTTAGTAGAGATGGGGTCTCGCTCTTGCTCAGGCTGGTCTCGAACTCCTGAGCTCAAACAATCTGCCCACCTCGGCCTCCCAGGATGCTAGGATTACAGGCGTAAGCCACCATGCCCGGCTGAAAATTTTTTATGATAGGAAGGAAAAAAAGCCCTGCTATCTAAATAAATAATATTTTCTGAAAAAATAACTCATGAAAGTTATAAAAAGTATATCTAGAATATTAATTAATTATTATTACCATACTTTTAAAATGT